>VXBR01012234.1:399859-440740 GCA_013400215.1 Cisticola juncidis | reverse complement strand
CGCCCGAGGCGCAGCTGCGCCTGCTGCCCGAGCCCGGCCCGGCCACGTCGCTCCCCGCCCCGGAGCCCACCGAGGACCCGGCGCAGACCTACTGCGCCCAGCGGTGGCACTCGCTGTGCAGCTTCTTCGTCGGCTTCTGGGAGGGCTAAGCCGCTCCGGCCCGCGGGAGGGAGCGCGGCCGCCCGGCCCCCGCACCCGGACACTCCCGGCCTCGCCCGCTCTCAGCCGCCGCCAATGCCCCCGACTCTGTCTGCTCTCCTCTTTTACTCCCCAATAAAGCAGTGACTATTTTGTGACAAGAAGCTCGCGTTATTCTTTGTCTCGTCAAAGCCGAGTAACACCTGCAGCGCTGTTACCGTGTGTAACCGACACGGGTGAGAGCACCCAGGCACAGCTCGTGCGTTCAGGTACATCAACGTTTTTCAAGGGACATAAATACGAAGAGACAGCCATTCCCTCCCAAAAATCAGTGTCTGTGAGCCCGAAGTTTAAAATTACACTGGAATCACCCAAGTAGAAAATCACACATTTACACCAGAATAAGAAAAGACTGAGACCTCACTGAACAGTCAGTCTTAGAAAAACCCTTCTTGTTGACAGAGATTTCACAAGCTCCATGAACCAGTCCTGTCCTGTTTCCCACAGAACAGTTGGTCAGCTATCTCCAAACAAGAACTTGAACAGGGCTGGGTGAGAAAAGAAAGGTTGAGAAACTCAGAAGCATCGAGGTACATGAACCAGATTTAGGAGATGAATGGTATTTCACCCAGCTAAGGGCACAGTGTTGAACAGGTAAGTTGTTTTACCGGGGGCAGAGGGGTTTGAGAGATACTTTAACCACACAAAATGGGATACATTTTGGTAAGGAAAGCTAAAATTCTCCTCAGCTGCCTGGGGTCCTACACAGCCCTAGACACCTGTCTGACCAGGAGCAGTTGCAGACTTTCTGTACAGTTTTAAGGATGGCTGTGAGAAGGCCACTAAGCAGTGATCAGGATCTGCCCAGTGGCTCTCATAAGGATCTGAACTGTTGCATGCAGCTCTTAGTGCCGAGATGATTTCCTTTACAGCAAATAGCTGGACAAAGCTCAGCAGCACTATGCACAAGCTTCATCGTCACTGAATGTGACTTGGATGACTATTGTTTCTAATGACTGCTCACTTTTCCTTCATGTGCCTGTCACGCAAGCAGCCACAGAGAGGACTGCTGGCCAGAGCACTGCACAGTACCTTGCGATAATGCTCAGCTTTGTTTTACTTCCATGGCCCTGGCACAGCAGCTTTGTGCAGTGCTGCTAGAGCTTGTATTTCTCACCATTAGATGCAAAGGTGGAACACCATGGCAACCAAGCTGATTACCCACATCACTCTGCATTTAAAAACCCAGCTAGGAACTCTGAACAAATTCATTGTTTACCCAAGAGGGAGAAGAAAGAAGAGGATCCTTTTCTCTATGTTTAACCATAATATTTCCCTGATTCTCCAAAACAGCTCAAAGTCTTTCTTTTAGCACCACTAACTAATAAAATATAACAACCCAAGAGACTGTATTAATTGCATTTACTGTGGTTAATAACACCAAAGCCTAGGGTTGAACAGCAAACAAATACTCAGTTTTTCTACTGAAGAACTGATATGCAGATTCCAAAGGCTGGGAAACCAAAGTGAGATCCTCAGATTTGTTTTTAAGGAGGAAGACCATGACTTTTTGCTTCATATCTCAACATTTTCATTCTCCCCCATGATTGGTTAACAGCTGCCACCACCAGCTAAGGCAACCAAAACAGAAACATTTTGTAGACAAGGTCTTCCCTTCTAACAAAAACTATTCCTTTTAGTCCGGTGGCAGCTCCACAAGATGTACTGGTCACACTGCCCACCCCTGGATTTAGTTCAGCCCCCCAGATATGCCCATGCACCCACTCTGCAGCCGCTTTTTACCTCTGCTCTCCCACTGCAGCTGTGGCAGCCCTTCACCACTGCTCTGGTTCCTGGCTTGGCTGGCTCCTGTCATCCCATCCTTCCCTCCTCAGCACCTCCTGATGTCCTCAGTGAGAAGAGCCAGTGTGGCCAACCTGCCTGAACCCTGACTGTTTATCCCTTAGCCTGATAAACTCTTCCCTCCCAGGGGAAGGTGGTGCTGGGCATAATTAACCACATGCAGCTGCTGCTTGGGTTGCCGTCACAAGGGTGCTGCCAGCTGACATATCAGCACACTGTGTTTTTCAAGGAAAAGCATAAGCTACCTTAAAACAAAAACAAATGATTGACATTTTAGTTTTGGGAAACTGAATTCTGGGAGCTCCAACTCAGGAAGTTTTCAGGGCCAAAAAAAAAGAAAAATAATTTTTTGTGCCATATTGCACACAGCATTGTTTTCTTTTCTCTGGCTGCTGTGCTCATCTCTGTATCTTGAGGTTCCAACAGAACCCTGAAATCTGGCAATACTATTTCTTGATTTTCTTTTGGAGAAAAATCAGTGATGCTGAATCTGGGCATGCAATTAGTGCATCTGGTTTTAATTGCTCTCTTTATATGTAGAAAGCCATTGATCCTATTAAATAGTACTAATCTCTCTTTCACCACCTTCTGATTTTGAAGGAACAATTAGATGTTACTCTAATTTGCAAGGTTAAAGAAGGCAGTAAGCTGTCCTGCTGTGTGTAGCAATTCTTTCCTGTAAAGTGACATCAAAAGTTAGTCAATGGAATGGAAAAAATTTTTCATCACTGTCTGAGCAGAGCTTATCCCGCAATGGGTCTGGAGTTGCAGACCCCAGACTTTGAGCAGTTCAGGTTTTTGTCCCAGTCCATGACAAGGATTACTCTTTTCTGGGTTCTGCACTAGGCACTACCTTCTTGAGAATGCTGATTTTCCCTCTCAGTCTTCATTCATTCCTCTGGATTCAAGGTTCAACAAGTGAAATCTGCTCAGGCATAGTTCAACCCTCAGCTCTACCAGCTATACTTGCCTGTAATTGCATATTAATGTTTCCACATTTAATTTTGACTCTGATATTTCCTACTTGAGTTTATGATCAGCCTATGCTGGGGGAGCCTGCAAAGGGATGCAATGTTTCTGGAGGTTTGTGGTGCAATTTAAAAGCCATCAGACTATTAACAAATATGAATAAGGCAGAAGCAAGAAAGAATAAAAAAAAAAAGAAATTTAAAAAGCAACTATTCAAGCTTGAACTCTGTAACCTGAAATCTTTGTGAAACTCTTTAATTGCCCCTGACATACTTCAGGCCTCCCTTGTGCTGTGAGCCCTATCTAAGACTTACTGTAAAGCCAAGCAGCACGAGGTGAGTGAATGGCAGTCTTTGTCAATTTGCCAAACAAATCCCCTCCTCTGTGATAATCTGGATTTTTAAGAATTCCAAGCTCAGTTCATGAACACAGCTACATAAAAGAGGCTTTTAACCATACAGTATTACAGACTTTAGATTAACTCTCCCAGCCCTCACACTCCTTCCTTACGTGGAAGGGATCTGTTAAGTACAAGTATGAATAAAGTATCTACAGCTCTAGAATAATTTTATAACAGGGCTTAATTAATTAATTTTAATAATAGGGCTCAGCCTCATCCAGTCTGTGCTGTGCCTTGTGAAGCGTGGACAGGCTGCACTGCCTCTCAGAAGCAGATACTTTGCCGAATTTATTTCAGTCCCTCAGCAGGTCAATGATGCCCATTTCTCGGAGGAGGGAGGGTGTGAGGGGGCGGCAGGCGCAGCCCCACTCCTGAAGAGCAGTCCGGCCCGAGCACCGCTCTGTGCTGAGCTCTGCTCCGCCTTCCCTCGGGAGAGCCCTGGGCTGCCCCGGCCAGAGGGACGAACACTGAGGGCAGCGCGGCAGGGAAACACGCTGCTGCCTCACTGACAGAACACAAACACACAGACAAGTGAAGTATCTCTTTCCAGATCTGTTCCAGAGCTCTGTCCGTGCTGCTGGCCCTTACACCCCGGACAGGCACACGCATTTCTCTAACACGGGCTCTGCTGCCTGCTGGGCACACACAGCACCGTCCCACAGCAGCACCGCGGCGTGCAGCCCGCTCACCATTTACACACACTCCGGAGCTCTGGGAGCAGCTCGAGAAGCTTCCGTGTTAATCTGTTAAAGCAAACCTAGGAATAATTGCTCCATGAAAATAAGACTTCTCAGGACTCAGTTGTAGTTAATTTTAGGCTCTAACATGACATTGTTTTCTATTTAGACTTGCATAAAATGAGAAAATATTTGATGGAAGCATCATGATAAAGCACAGAACTAATTTCTTATTACACATTCACAAAGTACTAAAATATCTATTTAACAAAGGAAATCCACAGGACAAAATCTGGTCCAGTTATAGAGACCCAAATCCTAAAATACAAAATTGTATGTAATATCTCCTTCAGCAAGCATTCTTAATTTAAGGAAAAAAAACTCTTAAAGCATTTTATTCTCCAGATTATTTACAGAGGCTGTATTTAATCTAATTACTGGACCCAGCAGATATTCTCTCATGAGTAAATTAATCTTATGTCCCAAAATGTCTATAGGGCTTGAATTCTTGGTTGAATTCTTGGTGGAAAAAGAACAAAATATCCTACAGGAATTTGTTTTTTTTCAGACTGCAGTTCTAACTAGAAAATACATGAGATGTATCACCCTCAGAGTTAGTTTAGTGAAAAGCAGAGAAGAAAGTGTAGTAGCTAACCTTTTAAAGCTGTGTTTCTTCTCAATTTAAAAAAGTACTGTGCACTTCCCAAAGTCACCATCCTTAGCAGCAGCATGATTTGCACTAACAGGATAAATATAGCCTCAACTCCATGTGTTTGCTTCTTCTTTTTTAATTTTAAGAGCAAAATCTTCCAAAATTATGAATAAATTTATCACCAGTATTCTTTTGATGGGAAAAGAGTAACAAGAGAGCCACATAAGACCATATTATTTTGTATTAGTTGAGACAAGATGTTGAGGATTTAGAGCTGATCTTTTGTTTCTGCTCAAAGACAAATGGTATAAAATTTATATGCATGCTTTTGTCCTGACAGCAAAGGGCTTCAAGCACGACTCTCGCTGAGAGCTAATGGCTCTTGGGGATGCTGCTCTCTGAAGTCCCTTGGCATGAAATGGTCTCTTGCAATTCATCTCTCGTTAATAGCAGCTCCAAGACTACAGTCTCTTTTTTTTTAAAGTTCTTTTATCCCTGGCTGAAGCTGCCTGTGTTCTCATTGGAGCCGAGAGGGTGTAGTGTGATGGTTTTCTCCCCTCAGCCTTATTCTCTCGCAGCCCTCAGCAGACGTGGGGGCAAGCTGGAGGCCCTATGGAAAGCGGGCCCGCTGTCATCCCACCGCGCACGGGGCCAATGAGCGCTGCAGCCCCCGCCCCGCCACACACGGACACACCGACAGCATCTCAATGGCCCGGGGCTCCGCACAGCTTTGTCAGCCCGCGGCAGCTGGAACGGGACGGCCTCTTTCAATGGGCATCTCTGAGCCCGCAACATTGTGATGCCGTGGACATGCAGGGAAAAGCAGCGGGAAACAAAAAGTAGTTTGGTTTAAGAAGGAAGTTATTATGGACCCAAGGCAGATAAAGCCTCTGTTTTCATTTCTGGGAGACGAGGGAATCCTGGGGCGGGGGTCAGCCATGTGCAGGGGGCACCTTGGGGAAAAGACACGACTGGGACATCCAGAGGAGCCATCTGGCCCTTTCTGCCAGCACCAGGCTGGTGGGGAGAGGCCGAATCACCTGGCACTGGTTGCCTCCTTCCTTTTAATGTGGTAAACATAGCTTAGTAATGAAATAACATCACAAAACTAGGTATATATGCCTAATGATACCACAATATAATCAGTCACAGCTTGGTCTGCCTTTTCCATAGGTCCTCCTCACCTGCAATGGTTGTGCAGATGTTTCATTGCCTTCTTCACGCTCTTTGCTGCCTCAGGCAGTCAGACTGATGCTCATTTATGTTTCCACCTCTGTAGTTCCTCTGCCCACAACCTGATGGAGTGGTGGGAATCTCGACAGTGCTACTTCCTTTCAAATTATTCAGACTAAGGTGCCAGTGAAGTAGACTTCTTGTGGGAAAATTGGAGTTAACCCCTGAATGAGGTTAATAAAAATATTTCCATCACACATCACTTGCAGTAGAAGTCATTTGAGCTTGAGAGGAAGTACCAGCTAATCTTAAATCAGTGAAAGTGAGACTATAAAATTGGCATAGGTAACTCAGAAGATAAGGCTGGAAAAGCCATAATTTCCTGAAAAGCAATAGCTCATTTATTTTTTATCATTACAGTCTAGGTAAGCAGTAGGTACATATAAATACTTTTTGTAAATTTAAAACAGTGGTTTGTTGGATACCTTCTCTTTTTTAGGCACCTTAGGAATCCTGTTCAGCACAGGCTTGTGGTGTTAACCCAGTTATCCCAGACAGGAACCCCAAGGCTGAGGAGCATTGTGCAGGGTGTGTGGCCGTTGTTACTCAACACACCAAACTGAAGCCATCTCCAGTCTAGTGACAGGCACAAACTGTGTTTTACCAACACTGCATGATCACCATTTATAACTAAACTAAACTAAACTAAACTAAACTAAACTAAACTAAACTAAACTAATAAAATAAAGTGGTCTAAGTCTTGTGTGGGGATGGGTTGAAGGGACAGAGATTTAAGGCTAAAAGAGTTTTCAGTTATATTTCTATTGGTAAATTAACCTTTCCAAGACCTTAAATAATTGCTTGGGGCTGAAGAACGGTAGCTTCTGTCAGATCTTCTCTCTTTAACTCCTAGGAACAACTGTTGTGTACTCTCTCAGAAATGCATTATCATTCAACTTCATGTGTGTGTCTGCGTGAGCTCACCCCAGCAAAGAGCATCCTCCCCTGAGCAAGGCAGCTTTTACAACTGCTGCTGCTCTTGAGCGGCACCAAGGCTGTAGCTGGAAGGAGCCAGAACAAGAAGTATGATTTCTGTTAGGTCTGTTAGACCAATTCAGCCATGCCACTGCCAAGACTGACTGGAAAAGCTAGGATGTAAAGGGAGAAAGCCCCCGCTGCCTCCCGATCTATTAAAATGAGCCACAAACATAATACTGATGTGGTAAGTCAGAGCAATATGCAAATGGCTACATGTCCCAGAAACCCTAATCCTATCAAGAATGCAGAAGATGTTAATTTGACCATCTTTCACAGCTCATAAATCTATCTGTAGCAAAGCCAGGCTGCCAGATGTCATCCACTAGCACTTCTTTGAGGCTGGCAGTCTCCACATAGATGCCCGATCATGCCTCAGTAAAGACCAATAAAGAGCATTGTTTGTGTGGCCTGAGGGCAGCTTCTCACATTTTGCTACAATAGAGGAAAACAGTGGGAAATGTGAATGACTGATTGGCAGGACTGGTGGTCTTGGTCGTCCTGCTTTCCACATAGGAGCTACAGACTTCACATGCATTTTTCATCAGCAGCAAGCGGATTAGTATACCTTGTTCTCAACAGTTAGTGGTGTATGTTCCCCAACTTAAATTTTTGAATCCTAAATGATAAATACAAGCTGGACATAGCTCCTTTTCTCTTAGGCAGATACTCCTTATTTACTTCAAACTACTCAAAAGAGCAAACAGCTTTATTATGATGTGATCTTATTCTTAGGATTTAACAACTAGAATAGAAATATTCTATTTCAAAGCAAGCAAAGGTCTGTAAATAAAATACCTCTAGAACGATATATTAATTTTATCCTTTTCAAATACAAGATTTAAAATTACCAGTTGCAATATAGCTTCTTTAATACCAGCCAGAATTAATCTAATTTGCACAATGAGGATGTTAAAAGCACAGGTTGCTCAGAGAGGTGGTAGATCACTCATCCCTGGAAACATTCAAGTTGGACAGGGCTTTGAGCAACCTGATGTAGTTGAAGATGTCCCTGCTCATTGCAAGAGTCTGGACTAGCTGAGCTTTAAGGGTCCCCTTTCCTACCTAAACCATTCCAGGATTCTATGATAATTTGCTTTAAAAAGGTGTATACTGAAAGCACCACAGCAGTTATTTTTGTGTGAAGTTACCTGGGAGCAAGGTGGATGAACTTCACTTTTATGAATTGAAATGTCTTTCAGCTTCTTAGTGGATATTGTTACTATCACAGCACTCCATGTCAAATCACTTTAATACAGAATTGGGCTGAAAAAAGAAACGAGACAAAATTATAAAGAATGCTGTAGAGAAAAAGGGATTTCCAGCAATAAAAATGACATGACTGTCTGATATTACAGGTACAGACATCCCCATGGAAACCGCTGTTCATTTAGGATGTGTGCATTCCTGTCACAAGCCACCCACATCACTCCATTTTAGATCACGAAGCTGCAGCCCCACAGAACAGACCTCTCATGCTTGTTCAGATCAGGCAGAGGGTCTAGAAAGGGGCAGGCTCTGAACCGAGAAGCTGAGGTCTTAATGCTGGCATATCCCTGCTCTCTGCAACAAGGCAGAAGGTGCAAAAGGCAACCACACTTTAATAATTCTGATAGGTCTAAAGAGACAAAATGGTCCTAAAAAGAAGAAAAAAAGAAAAAGAATAAAGTCAGTTTTAAAACTAAGGGACATAATGAATTTGCCTTGGAAATCCTGGTAGTATTTTATTGCTAGAATTAGATATGACAAGGGTGAATAAATTGTGTCTGACTACGAGATGATAACTATTCTGCTCAATAACATTAAAACACTGTATTGCTAAATTATGGTATAAATATAGTTTTGATTTAATTTTCCTGAGACTAACAGTATTATGAGGAAAATGTGTTTCCATAGGTGAGATAATTCATTATGCTAAAACTAGTAGGTCAGTGAGTCCACACCCACTATTTTAACAGTATTTTAAGTGGGTTAAAGATGTTGAACCACAAACTTCACAAAATATGTACTGTAAATTCAGTCCAGTGAAGGAGACATATTAAGAACTATTTTGTAGTTTGTTTTTTTTTAAAGGAAAATATGTTATTTATTGATATTGCAATAAAACATCTGTAATACATAACAATGCACCCTATTACAAAACAATATTTAAGCTATTAATTGCACAAAGTCAACACAGCTAAAACTTGATATACAAAATATTTAACTCATACATTTTGTTCAACTGCTTTACTGAAAAGCTAGTATTTCTGAGAAAGGGGAGGGAAATCTCAGAAGACATAGAGGAGGCATATCTAAACCCAAGAGTTTATGGACTATTTTGTCTGAGTACTTGGCTTTTAAAATGTGCCACATGTACAAGGTTCTTGTACCTCTTGCAAAGTACTGTCATGATTTCAGTATTTCTGCTGGACTGTGTCCCTACAGCAGACACATGGTACTTACATGAATAAAACTATCCAAAACTTTAAAGCATGTCCCTGAATAAATCTATTTGCAGTAAGCGTGAAATTTTACTTTTCAATTAAATATTCCACTTAACTACTCCAGGTCTGAAATTACTATTATTTCTTTCTGTATTTTATAAATATATGTTCTTTTTATTAGTGTTTCCAAATTTATAATTGACTAAGAACACTTTTAATAGCAGGTGGTATTTCAGAAGTGCTTTGGAATATGGTCTAATACAAAATTACATTAAAAAAGCACGTTTCCATATTTGTCCAATCCCATCCATAATGGGTTATTCCCATTAGTATCCCCCACCAGGACTTAGCTGCTCTGTGCTACTACTGAGAATTGCTTGAAATGAGCTAGCTCATCATTCTGCCTTTCCATCTCATTTTGAGTCCGACTGCCAAGAGGCTTTTAAAGCTACTCAAAATGCTTACATAGCATATATATGTAGGATGTTGGATAGAAGGTTCACTCTCAGTTCTTCATTTCAGAAATTTAGCAATCTGACACACTCAAGAGCAGCACGTTTCTCTAATTTTTCCTCCTTATCAGGACACTTGGTGCCTTTTGCTCCAGTTTAATGTGGATTATTTCAGACCTCGTGGTGTACCACTGACCTGATTTTCTCTGTTAATGTAGCTAACACCACTCTGAGATGCTCAGTCAATTACACACACACCCACAACCCTGTTCCCTCCTTTTATTTAAACTTGATTTTTTTTTCTCAAGGTCTCTTCTGCACCTTAGAAATCCATCTCTCTAGTAATATGTTAAATGGTGCTCCATTCAGAGATTTACTCTCAACAGGAAATGTTTTCTTATGAACTATAATTCTGCAGTTCCTAGTACATTTTCACATTCCTAGTATTTTGAAATAAGCTTTAACATTAGTCCATTTAGTTTGAAGTCAGATCTATTTCACTGTCTGATTATTTGGTTTAGAATCTTTGCATTAAATAACACCTTTGACATAATGTGCTTCAGGGGCTCATGTTATTACTGGAACTATGCTGTCTGCAAATATGCACTTATTTAAGTATTTTTTGATTGTTTATTAATTTTCAAGTTTTAGTACCCAACTACTAAGTAGGTTTTCCCCTAAATACTGAATTAAACTTTGATGAAAAAAGTAATGAATACTTAATATTCAAAGTAAATCTCTTTAATTTCAAATCTAATTAGTTAATTTCATGTTTGCCATGCTTCAGTAAAATACTTTCAAATAGGGAACTATCAGACATTGGTCATCTTATATAGGTTTATTTAAAGATGACACTTTTGGATTGCTTAGTAGCTCACTCTATCATTAATTACAACGATACTTAATGTAACTGCTGTCACCTTCTACTTTGACTAAAAAGCTGTTAGATACAATATCCCCCTCAGCTGGGTCATAAATATTATATAGACGAATTGATTTACTGTTACTCATTTCTGCAATAAGATGTGTTTTCCTTTCATAGAATCACAGAATCAGTAAGATTGGAAAAGACCTCCAAGACTGAGTCCAACCTATTTGCTTAATTTATTTACCTGCTTAATTTACCTACCAGCTTTTTTATCAGGCTAGTAAGAAACTATTTCTGTGCACGTCTATTGATCTATGATGCCCACAGCCCCACAAAACTGAATAAATTTCTTGTTGTGAACTAAGTTTCCAAATGCATTGCTGGCAAAGGTTACCTTTTTGAAGAGCAGCTGGACAGCACAAAGCCCGACACCTCCGGCCCTGAAAAAAGCGACTATTTCCCAGTCAATTTCTCAGGCTTCTTCTGACAGCGACACTATTCAGTATTAACCCTGCCCCACATGTACCGCCCCAGATTTGTACAAAGTATTAGCAGCTGACATGAAGATGCTTTTCCAACTATAAAAGGCCTCAAGTCACACATTCTTAGGCACTGGTGCATCTCCTTTTGTTCCTTAAACAATTCACACTTGTTTTAAATGTTAAGGTTTGCAAATACTTCCACCAGTGGTCTTTTGAAAACTGCAAATGGTCCTAGCTTAAAAACTCTGCAAGGAAGTGTTCCCCTGGCTGTGTCATTGCACACATCAGAAGCCACCCCAATCACCTTTGGTGCCATCCAGGAAGACCTAGCTGAAACACACTTGTAAATGAACTGGTTTTATCAAGATGAAGCAGATGAAGAGATGGATCTCACCTCCACTTCCTTCCAATTTTCTAAAATCCCCACCTCCTCATATACTTCCTACTACTATCCAGAATCCAGGTGGACAATTTAATGTGACATACTTTGCTCTTATGCTGTCTACTGGGGGTTTTCAGCTTGTCTCTGATAATCAACGCATCAAAACCAGTTTCCAAGATCTATGGTGCAGGGCATTTGCCTTCGATATTTAAATCCTATTTCTTTTCTTGCACACACTTTTTCCCAGGTCCAATATGAATGTTTTAAATTGGCTGCAACTTTTCCCTCCTAAAACATGTGTGTTCTTCTCAAGGGGAGCCCTTATGAAATCCATGTACTATCTACACGAGTGTTTGTTTGCTTTTTTATGTCAAACATAAATTTGGAAGCTGATGTATCATTACTTTGGCTATTCCTAACAATTAGATTTGTTATTCCTACCATGCCTTTTCAGGCCTCTTATTTTGCAGGTTATTATTTCTTCTGTTCTCTCCATCCTGTCAGTCTTCTCTCAGTTGCCAAACTCATTCCTTTACAGGCAGAACTTGTTATCTTCAAACCAGTCATCTACATGCTTTTTCTTCTGTGTTCTATTCTGGCTGCCTGTAGCTTTTTCTGATCTAGTGAGACACAGGGAGATGGAAGAAACCCCTTGACACTCTCAGAAAAACCATTGCTTATGCTTGCTGCACAGGGCAAGAAGAGGAACACACCTCTCCTTATGCCCTCCACTGTAGCACTTCCTTGCTGGCACCACCTCCACCTCCCACTGCAACTTAAGCAGGGCTCCAAGAACCACAGAGGGGCAGGCCTCAGTCAGTCTCACTGCCAGGGCACTGAAGGCAAGAGAGCAGCCCTGGCTGCTTCAGCTCAACACCAGTCAAGTCTCTACACCATGTTTTTTAACTGGAAGGCAGAAGGCAGCCCACCCATGGGGCTGTTTCCAGTGGAAGAGAAAATCCATTTTATTATATGAAGTTCAGGAGATGGGCTGAAGAAGGGGACATGTCTCCTAGGCTGCAGCACTCAGACAATGATGTTTTGCAGGAAAAGACATCTTTAAAACTTTTTAAATTTTTTTTTTCCAAAGAGCGAGCAAGTGTGTGTGTACACATACCTAATGAGCAAGTTCAAAGTAGCAAGGACAGTGACAACTCCTTTATACAGAGTCATTTGCATTCAAAATGAGTGCAAACATACCTCTGTAACATGCACTGCATGGATAATCAACTTTTTCAATTATTTAAGATAATAGAAGAGTGTTTTTTGATTTCTAAGTACTAAAGTCTAACTTATGAGTAAATTTTTAAAGAAAGATCCTAATATTTTCAATTTGCTTAGTTGTATAATTTCTTTTTATACCAATTATTTAATTAAACAAAAACAAATCTAATGCAGAACGGAAAGCTAATTTTTTACAATCTAGATAGGTGGAATTTTCAGGAGCAATTTTATCAGAAGTCATGTTCCCAAGACCCTCTGCAGATTTTCATTACCATTAATCTTAGAAAACATTTGCTTTCCTGCCCTCTAGTGCTCATGTCTATTTAAGTTTTCTATACAAACCTGGTTTTGGAAACCTACCATCATATAAATGGTCCTACTGAACTATAATTACTTACTTATTGCAACACTACCAGTGATCTAAACGGTTCCTTCTGTTGCTGCTCATGTATGTATCAGATCCATGCAGTTATCTGAAAGGTAAGACTTTTTAGGTTACTTTTCATTTTACAAAACCAATGTAAGTGAGTTTTCTTTCTCAGTTCTGGACCATATAACGGAGTTTTAAGTGCACAAACTGAAGCTTACTTCTGGGTTTATTACTAGAACATTTTCACTGCTAGCTAAAGCTGTTAGTTAGCCATCTAGCAAACTACAACTTGCCACAGTATTTACAGGTTTTCACCCACATTAAAAGCTCTTCTACTTAATGTAATTAATTTTGCCTCCGGTGATGCAGTTTGTTACAGCATTGTGCATGCTTACATTTAGAACAATGGGTTAACATACTACATCTGTAATTACTCCCATGCTACCAGAAAACCAGTGAATTAAATTTATTTAGTGTTAAATGGATATGGAATGTCATACAGTACATGTAAAGACACTTCAAGATGAGTAAAGCAGAACTAATTGCACAAGGGATTAAAGGTTCACCTCAACAGTCAGTACTATCAAATCATTACAGCTTCCATCTTCAGAGTGCAAGGTATGTCATGCAAAAAAACAGCTCAAAAAATCCCCGAACAGACAAAACCAACATTGTGGTACCACTTAAAATGCTATCATACCACAATATTTTACAAGACATTAGGTGATCATTCATATAGAATGAAGCATTTTAGCAATAACAAAAAAGTTTTAAACATAATTAACAGATTTTGCATGAACACAATTTCCAGCATTACTATACCTAAGGAAAAGGCAACATGCTGGGAGAAAGTACCTAAAAATCAAAGCCTTTTTTATTCATAGCCAATATTACTTTCTGCAAGAATTCTGCAATCTTACTCCTCACATAACTGGGTAAGGTTCAATACATTTTTACATAGAGCATAATCACATAACCACCACATCAGCAAGAGGATTTCATTATCTTGACCAGTTACTACATTTAAAACCATGGTAGGGTAACATGCCCTGTAAACAAATTGTATTCTGGGACAGTGCTCTGTATGTAGAAATATTAAACAACTAAAATATACTCCTACCCACTTTAACCCCGAGTAAGTTACAATTTGTATTTACATATTTCTGAAATATGTAGGTAAAAACTGCAGATGGCAGAAAAGCAGAATACACACAAGAGCTATGACAGTGCTGAGCGGGTGGGAGCAGTCAGGACCCCAAATGAGACCTGGACAGGGGCTGCACCTTTTGCACCCCTCCTCTGTCCAAGGGGCCTCCCCAGGCCTACCAAAGGCAGCTGCTGCAGTGGCAGAGCTGCTCCTCCCGTCCAGCTCAGCCAGCGGGGAGCAGAAGGTGCAGCCCCAGCAGCTCCACTCACTGAAAGCAGACAAACACACTCCTACACACCTGCTCCAACCACAGCTGGAACGTTAACATGGAAGAGACAGCGGAGATGACAGGATGGCTTTTAGCATTTCCACCTTGCAATGCTCATATTCTGAGGGCATCAACAGGTAGATTCATCTACCAAAATAAGCATACAAAAAAGGCCAAGTTGTTTGCCCTCACATTAGGAATAAACTATTTAACTTCCTGGCTTAAATGTAAGCAAGAGAAACTCAAGAAAGAACTTCTTGAGGTTAATTTTCCATCTACATTCAAAGAAAATAATTTACTAAAATTGTAACTTGCAAGGTCTACTAGCCTTGAAGTCAGGATACAGGTTAACTATACCTATAGTTAAATAAAAAACTTCAAAAGGCATTTTACAGAAATAAAATATGCAACTCTTGGAAGTAGGTGGAAAACCATTTAGTATTTGTCTGGAACACTCTACTTTCATAGCCCATCATTCTCAGGAATGTATATTTCATAAATAAAAATACAGAACAAAAACTTGTGTATTCAATCTAAAGTTGGATATTTCTAAACCTCCTCAGATAAAATTTGCTTTCTCCCTCACAATTAAGTGATAAAACCTGAAAAAAATTGACTTTTCAAATCTATCTTGCATGAGAAAACAGAGATGAACAAACCAAAATCTGGAAAGAACATTTTGTACAAGATTGCAGTTCTAAAACACTTATATTACAAAGCAATGTAAATAAATACCAGGCTAGTACAAAAGCTCTTATTTACAGTTTTACAAATGAAAACGTTTTCAGTGTAAATGCAGTATTTTAAAGAACACAATATTAGTAAAATGAGTTCCTGTATAGACCATTACAATTTCTGCTAGATTTGAATGCAGTATTGTATAAAACCATTGTTTCAAGTTAATTTTTGTTTATAATTTAGTACAGCCAAACCCCAGTTTATGCCTGGAATGGTATCTGTTAAAGTGCTGAAAAAGAGGACATTTCTGAAATTTTAGAAAAACATACTGTACATTATTAAAGCTTTATCAAGTCGAAACTGGTATGTTTTGTTCACATTTGCTACCACACCACCCGGGAATGGGAAGTTTTTCAACAAAAGCTTGAATTATCGGGATGGCAGCCATCAATGTCTTCGCATCCAAAATCTGATGGGTTTCCCACACGTAACTCTTCTTAAGCATCAGTGGTGGCTTCAGGTTTCATAATCTGGTAAGTAATCAAGTATTCTGGATAAGCCTGGAAGAGGGACACACACGTTGTCTATTATTATTTCATTCTCTGGATAAATGCATAATGTTAGGGAGGAGAAAAAGTTATTGATGCCAAAGGAAAAAAGGCAAAACATCAAAGGTAAAAACCCCTGGATTATTCAGGAAGCATGGATCCTTTCACCTGCAACTGCAGCTGGAGTTTGTTCCAAGACAAAAGCAAGTCCTAGCACCACAAACCTAGGAAAAAACCCCGCAATGCATTACACACCTTTGAAAAAGACAGAAGAGAGTCTGTAACACCAACCCACAAGCTGTTTACCTGCTCTCCTCTGTAAATGACATATTCTGCCAATGCCAACCCATTGACACTGGGCCGCCCGGTCACTGAGTGATGTCCTGGGGGAGAATGAGCCATTTTCATGGCACTGAACTGCAGGAAGGACTTGCCCAATGTTACACGACAGAAGAGCAACTGCCTGTGTTAAAAGGGGAAAAAGGACCATGAAAACACAATGCTAAGCAACATGAAAAAGGGGAGAGTCTCAAGGATACTGGAAGGATGACATTATCTTTGTGTATCAATGTAAAACAGGATGCACACAAACATTAAATATTCTCCTGGTTGAAATGATTGCCACCACCAAAACTGACTCCATGACATTAGAGTCTATTCTGAATGGATGGTGTTTGTAAGACATAACAGGTGCTTCTGTTGAAAAGTGGATTCAAGAACTCAGTCAGTGGCAGAATCCACAAATTCACATCTCTATCTCAGTGTGTGAAAAAGCAGTGATGTGAGGGCTGACTGTTAAAAGTACATCCTCCTCAAAGAAATACTGCATCTGAATATCTCTGAATTTCTTCTTTCTCTGTAATAGGCAGTGAACTAAATCATGTTACTGCCTCTTTCACATAAGCACCTTGTAGATCCTCTTCACTCTCTGGCTCCCCTAAGTCTGATTTTTATATTAAGTTAAGAGCAAAGATATGGCTAAATGCACTGAAAAAGGTTGAAAGTTTCTAGGACTTAAATGTCAAAGCTTTCTGAAAGTTTCTATTAGGCTCAGCATACAGAGAGTACTGAGGAGGTCTGGTTACCAAGCAAATCTTTCTTCAGAGGGAGACTGCTGCATTGACAGTGTAGGACACAATATACAAAAGCAAAATCAGATTCTTTCACAGGACTTACCTGTGGCAAACATAGCAAGATCTATCTTTGTGAATTGGACATCCAGTTCCACCTCCAATTCCATACACATATTGATTGCTTTTGGAAGAGTTTTCAGCAAAATAAATCCCAGCTCCAAACATGCCACCTATATAGGCATGTCTCTCATCAAAGCCTTTATGAATGATTGCATTCACAAACGGGGAGCCTAAGAGAAAGGAAGTAAAATACTGAAAATACAGTTCACAGATTTTTGTATGTGTCACAATTCAATCACTCATCCCCACTGTGCTGGGAACTATGTAGCCTTCCTTATGAACATGCACTGTGGACTTTGCTCACCAGGACAAACTCTGTATTTGTGCACAGGGAAGACTTCAACTGGCTTTACCTTGCTAATGATAAGCTATCTTTTCTAGAATGCTGAACAAAACTAACTCATAAAACCAAGAAAACAAACAAACAAACAAAATCCCACCCCAAAACAATCCTTGGAAAGAATCCTTAAGCAGAATAAATTTTGACCTTTAATCATTTTGGTCATACAGCTGATAAAACAGACTCGAGGAGGCACACTACTTAATCTTCATTCATAACTGCTTACATGTTTTCACTTAGATCTTTGAAGTCTCCTTTGGGGAGAGACAAGGAGAAGCAATTTTCAGAAGAATGATGCAGTACACTGTAGCACCCCTTATGAAATGCACAAACATTTGTTCATAAAAACTCATGTAAAACCTAGAACCTACTTCCACTGAGGAAATTTACTTTGTTTGAGACAATAGAAACCCTCCATTAGAGTGCTGATAATAAGTCCATAAAACACATTTCAAATTCTCACCATGAAACAGCATCCTTTCATTGGCATGGTTATGATTCTCTTCAGAGACCTCTTTCCTCCTGTGAGTGTATCTTTCCCACAGTTTTTTGTTGCACACTTTCTGAATCTGAAACAGCCAAAATGACACTGAAAAGCTCTGTTCACTTTACTGGACAGATGTATAACCTAGAGCCACTGAACTACATTACAGTTACACTGCCACTGGAACAAGAATACTTTCCTTGGGGATCAATGAAACACAAATTGACTTATCCTGCACAAATTGATTATTGTAGTATGACAAGTAAATAATAACTATATTCTTAAGAATCGATTCATTTTACAGAGCTCCTTGTTAATAATCCTTAAATTACTCTCTAATTTAAATTTAGCAGGCTCAGTCACAATTCTTCTCGATGCTGAACCACTAGTAAAAAGATCAATCAGTAAATTAGGAAATGCCTTCCATGAACTCTTGTGAAGCACTTCCAAAATAAAGTAAATTACATACTCCCTGCAGAGGTATGCTGGACATTGCAAAGTCTTGTGCATGTAGATATAGCATAGCAATTCCACTGTAACTTCAGTTCAGAATAAATCTTAGTAGTACTTACTTGGAAATCAAAATATTTATGATATTAATGAAAATTACTATTACTTCAGAGGGAAAACTACATATATACAAACCAAAATTCCATTAGGTTATTTAAACTTGGCTACTGCCTGGTTTTTTACATTTGTTTGATGTTAGATCAAGCCAAGTAAGAGTTCAAAAGTTTTGCTTTTCCTTCGTGTGTTTTTTTTTATGCCATCCTTCCTCAAAAGACTCCCTCTTCTGTTTTCTATAAAACCTTCTGCCTTTTATTTCAAAAATTCTCCAGTTTTCAGTGAGATCCCTCTATGTCAATTTCTCATAAAATCTCTTCCTGACTATTAACCTATAAGTAGCTTTCCCATATAAACTTAGGTCTTTGAATTTCCCTGGAAGATGACCTTTGTGCTGTGCACGTCTCAGAAAGGTGCATCTTGCCACATTATGGAACTCAAACAAGGGTAGAACATTCTATGGCTATGCTATTTTTAGACAAGAATTCCAAAGGCGTAATAAAACCACTGGCTCTAAAAAAATCCAGGTACCTTTAAGATGTTGTATCTATTGAAGACTCCACCCGCGTGCCCTCCATCTCTGTGCTCTCGGACAGTACTCTGCATCTGAAAATTGAGAATTCAGAGAGGATTACATTCTTTCAGAACACATTCAACAGGTTTCCTTTACACAAGTCAAATAATGAAAAGAACTAATTGGGTATTAACAGAATTAAAAATTGTGAGAAATTAAAAGAGAAATTTTTAGGTGACCAGTTGTTAAGTAATACCAGATTTTGTGAATGCACATAAACAGGTTTAATGATTTTTAAAAAAAACCCACACATTTTGACTGCTCTATGGTCTAGTTTTCAAACTGGAGAAGGTTGTCATTAATCTCTTTAAAACTGTGTTTGTTCAGAATTTTGCCTTGTGTGATTACAGCACTTTGAAAGGAAGTGATGAAACTGTGTATGACAAACAGGCAATCCCTTGATAGCATAGAATTTATGTTATATTGAAGAGATTTGATATATAGTAGAGGTTTTAAAAACAGTACAAGCAATAATAATCTAAGAAAGAAAAAAGTTACAGACATCAAGAGCAGCAAGTATAAGCAGTGCAAAGTCAGGAATCTGAACTATCCTCATGCAGGTTCTTCTTAAACTTTGTGATGTTTACCGCACTATTGAATTGTCTAGCAATACTTCTTTATCTACTTCTTTAGTAGCAATAGCAAAAATACTGAGAGACTACAAAGAATGGCATTTACCTCTTCTTCTACTGACTGAAATTCCTTGTCTTCAGTGGAAAGGTCTATGAGAATAGTTCCACTAGCAGAAGTATTTAGAGTCAGGTATGGGTTAAGTCCTGTGAAGGTAATAAGACACAGTTTCAGGAACTACAATAATTTTCTTTACTCTGTGGACACTGATTGATCCTTCTCTCAGCAAGAACCTTCATTTCAGAGGTACTATCCCATTTGTCCATGCTTAGCTCAGTATACTAACAGGAGAAATACTTATAAGCATCTGCTTACTTCGGAATTCATTTCAACTCTAGGCAGTGACACAGCAAGCAACCAGTCCCTGTACAGAGTCCACAACTAGCAACGAGTCCACTGGTAGCAATGACATCATGCATGGAAAGAACAACTTGAAGCACTAATTTAGCAGGAGTATTTTTCCCATGGTCATGCAGAAAGAACTGACAAAACAACTAAGTTTCTTCCTAATGAGATACAATTTGGAATGATTAATTATTAATTAATAATTAAATAATTTATAAAAAATTATTATATAAAGGCAGTATTATGTGATAATTTAAAATTACCTTGTTGCCCAGAAATAAGTCTTTCAACTCCTTTGATGATTTTATGCCTATGGCCATAAGCATTAATGCCAATTTCCTTCAATTCTTTGTGTCCCATTTCAACCAATACGTCCAATGTTATCTATAATGAAAGCAAGACCATTTTTTTAATACTAGAACAACTACCAATGACAGTGAAAATATATCTCACAATAGCCGTGAGAAAAAAAACAAATGTGAAAAGAGCAGAACATTGGAGGCTTCAGTGTATTATTTTCATATTTTACTTTTACTCAATTGCTTTCATCTAACTTTTTGTCTGAAATAAACACGCTACAAACTACAAATTGTAACTTGCATTGCTTGCAAGGACCATGTTTCTGATCAAGAAATACTCTTCTAAAAGTATTCAAACAAACACTGAAATTACTAATTAAGACAGACTGCTTATTTCCCCTACCATTTATACCACTGCAAGAAAACACTGCTACAACTGTTAAACTGATATAAACATTATTGTCCCCATCTGTTAATACATACACATATATTTTAATGTATACTTATTTTACATATCAATTAAAAATCCAGTTACAGTCCTTTTCTTCATTCCCCTCATTTTGACAGTGACTCATTTAAACTTTATTACATTATACTAACCAGTCACTATTTATTCCATTGCTTTCTAGCCCAGAGTATCTAGAAATAAATATAACCACTTACCTGTTCTCTCTCAAATATGTCAATTAGATGTTCAAGCCCAAGGTTCCGCACAAACTGATTAATGCTAAAATCTACACCTGAAACTGGGTAAGAAGAAAAAGTCACAATGTACATTCATATCTGTATTGTAAAATAAGGCACACACACATCTCCCCTCATCTGTGGCAACAATGAGAAAGACAGAAATTCATTGTCTTTTGCTGATGTAGATTAAATATCTGTATCACTAACCAGTAGCAACTTAATCTGCTCTTCTACCTCCCTAAGAGCAGTCTTTGTGCTTCCACAAAACAGGCCAACCAGCTACCAGGAATGCAAGTTACTAAAGAAAATATATTGACAAGTAAAACGTCATAGAAGTAACCTTTTTAAGATACCTGATCTAAGAACAGCCTCTTAAAGATAAAGTTTGTAATCAAATACTGCTTTGTATGCAGCCAAATTTCATTTGACTTCTCCTTTAAAACACAATTCACCATATTGGTTCTGTTCAGCCAAAAACTTTTTTTTTGATGTCTGAACAATTGGCTCTGTAAGGGGAAAACAGTAAAATCTCTGTAGTATAAGACTTTCAGACTTTTGTTCCTCATTAATGGCATCACAAGTAATCTAAACATTGTATAAGCCATAATACTTCTATGAAGAGATGGAAAACTTCACACCTTTGTGTTCTTTTTATCCCTTGTTAAGAAATGTTATTTACTCCTGAGAAAGCCTCACCTTCTTTTTTCTCCAGAACGGTAGCTCCCTCTGCACAGTTTGTACCAACAACAGAGGGAAGTTCAGAAAAACTACCAGACAAGTTGTCAAGGCTACTTGCAGCAGACAGACTGGATGGACTGGATGGAACAGAAGAGAGGGAATCAGCTGCAGAACCTGTCGCCTGAGACACACTGATAACCTGAGGTTTGTAGCAAGTCGGTAAGGCAGAAGGAGGCATTGCTGCTGTCAGTAATGCACTGACATCATCTGCCTGAAAAACAGAAAACACCTCATTAAACAGAGGAACACTTGGGCACAATGCTATTTCCTAGAATGCACTATCATTATATCAAATTTCTTAATTATGCTGCAAAATAATACGGGGAAAAGATGCATTTTACAGTGCAGCTTACAAATGAATTTTTTTGCCAACAACATACATGAAACTGTAAAAAGTTTATTAAAAACTGCTTATGCATAAAAACTGTAAAAAGGTAAAAAGTAAAGACTTTAGTATTTCTGAAAACTTTTAGGGGCAGTTAAACAGGATTAATTTGCTACAAAAATGAACAGAAGCTTCTACTGGCAACCAGAATTTATGAAACAAAACAGTTACTCTGAGTGTAGTTTTGGATTACATTGTAATATTTAGAAAAAACACCTCTAGAAACTTAACAGACAAATAGTTTCTCAAATTTATGCTGATACAAGGTTTGCTTATATCTTATTGTCACAATTTTTGTATTAGATGAACAATAAGCACTGAATTCAAAGCATCAAATTACAACCATTAATTCATTCTGCTAGCATTTTGAGGGTTTTTTCCCTCTCCACTTCATACTGAAATAAGATACCTGAAGCAAGAAATTATTTAAAGAAGGTTTATAAAGCTCTATTGACTTCCCTTGCCAGGCACATGCAAACCCCACAGAAACCACAATATTTTAAACTTTGCAGAAGTGGTTGTATTACTGTTTTTCGAAGGATAGTTTTAAATGAGGTGTCACACATACGTAAGTAGAGATTTCCCAAGTGGAGCCCCATCACTTACAGTGACCAGGTCCAATGGTGTTTGTCCTTCTTGGTTTTTCAGAGTGGGATCAGCCCCATGTGCCAGTAACAGGGCACAAAGCTGAGTCCTTCCCTTCTGGGCTGCCTCATGAAGGGGTGTGAAAGCCCATTTGTCCGTAGCATTCACACAGGCATTATACTTTATAAGTAAAGCTGCTACATCAACATGCTGGAAAAGTTAAAACACCTGTTAAGTTCCAAGGTACTAAAGGTACAGTGCACTAAAATAATTCAGGACATTACTGACATTTCTCTGTAACCAGAGTAATTCTGAATTTTCCTGGAATGCATTTAATTATGATTTTAAAAAGTATTAAAGCAAGGTACTTTCTTTCTCACCTATGACACACCAGCAGAAAGTTAAGTAAGATTTGTTCTCTTGTGAAAGAAGGACAGAGTAAAACAAAATTCCAAATCCTGAGGAATCTGAAGGAAAAAAAAGTCTGATTCTGAACTTCCAGTTTGGAAAGTTCTCCAACTGTTTTAGTTAAAGGCTCAATTCAGGAAGTTCATAAAGGACAAAGATTCAGGAAGTTCATAAAAACAATTGCTGTCTCAACAGCAGTCATATAATTAGAAGTGAGATCTTCCTGATAAAATTCGACTGGCACAGATAAGGAAAGGCATTTTACAGAACACCTTTCAGCCTGCTGGCTTTTTACATGTTCATGGTCAGAAAACTCCATTTGTGATTTTAGAGTCTTTACCTATAACATAAACTGTGATCTAATTACTCATTCTGTATCTTACAAATAAGATTACTTATAACTCAGTAGCAAAAGCATTCTACAGAGGCTCAAAATGCTGTCAGTGAAATGTACCTTTTTTTAAAATAAATAAAATCTCAGAAGATTTGAGATATTTACCCCATAAGATGCTGCATTATGCAGAGGAATCAAGCCTCCTTTATCCTGTGCATTCACATCTGCTCCATGCTGCAACAGGTATTCTGCAACCTCCAAATTATTATAACCAGCTGAAATTGCAGAAGGACAGAATAAACAGAATTAAAACACCACCCCCAACAGGCCAAGGAGAAGTAGTAATTCACTTCCATTACTTGAAAGTAAATTAAATTGTTAATCCCAGTGAAGACAGTGTATTACGAAGGACAGCATTACTTTAAGAGTATTTGGTTTTAACACCTGTCAATAAACCATAAAAGATCCTCTCTGGTTAGAGAGAACAGAGAAATAATTAAACAGTTTGAAAAGTAACGTAAGATTAGTATGCGTAAGATACTAACTTTTTTAAAGAAAAAGTACTGCATCTTCCAGCTAGAGGCTACACTCTAAACTTTCTAGACACAAGGTTCAGCCACAGTAATTAGTAACTGTTCAAAACAGTTAATTAGAACACTGACCTGCTAAATGTAGTGGTGTTGAATGCCGCCCTTGTGTGTCCCGACAGTTGACATTGTCAGGTGAACAGAGCTTTTTTACTCGGGCCAAACAACCTTTTTTTGCAGCATCTAGAAGAGCTGCATCTCCTCTGAGGAGGTCCTGAATATCAGTATCACCATCTTTAACAAGGTCTAGAGGAGTATTTCCATCCCTGTTCTTCTTTGTAGGGTCAGCTCCATGCTGTGCACACCAAAGACAGGTGGTAAGTATGTCAGTAGAATAAACATGCTGCATCTTAGGCATCTAATGCTTTGTTGAGCAGATATTCTGACACATACTGGAATCCTGCAGAGAGCCTTCCATCTACTGTGTGAGAAAGGACAACACAGGTACTAACAGTACCCCTTTTACTGAAAACATTTAACTACAATAATTTAGAAACCACACATCAATTTCTCAAAGAAGTCCATTTACGTTTCAAAGGAAATAAAGAAAGAAAGAAAATAAAGTTACCTCCCTCCAGCATATGTAATACCTGTAACAGGAGTTTGCAAATCTCGTATTTTCCTTTTGCTGCAGCTTCATGCAAGGGAGTGAATTTCCACAAGTCAGCTACATTGACAACTGCACCATGTTTAACCAACAGCTCTGCAACTTCATAGTGACCGTATGAGCAGGCGTTATGTAAAGGGACAAGTCCTCTGAAAACAATTAAAACAAGAGAAAAACTCTCTTTAAAAATAGGGCATTTACATCAACAAGTAATATAAACTTAAAACACAACGCACTTTGGGCCATATCAAATCATAACAAAACCTTCCATCTCCCCCAACAGTCTAATATAGCAGGAATACCTATTGAAGTAAAAATTTAATCAGTGGGGCACTAAAGAGAATTAAAAGCACAAGGCCAGAGAAATTCTTGATGCTCTAATCTTAAATACTGCAAAATGATTTTGGATATTCTTAACATCTTCATTCTAACAAATTTCCATGAAAATAAAAAAATGACTGAAGAAAAACAGGATGCTTATCAGCTAACAATATTTAAAAGCTGATTAATATGAACAATTACAATTGCCAAGAAAATATATATTCCAGCCTTTACCCCTTATCTTTTGCATGTACATCAGCTCCATGCTGAAGAAGATACTCCACAACAGATACTCTGTTATATCCAGCTGCAAAATGAAGTGGTGTAGACTGACGTCCTTCGATATCTCTGCAGTTCACACTCTGGACTGTACACAGCTTCTGTGAATTTCCCCAAACAAAACATATGTCACTGCATATAGTGCTGACATCTCTAATTCAGTCATAGAATATTGTTATACACATGCAATTTTGCATAACTGTTTTCAATTAAAAAACCTATTTTTACAGTCTTTATTTTTCCAGATTGTGTCCTAAGAAAAAAAATCCACCTGCTCCCAAATCCACACTTCTGACTTATTAATACTTTTTATACAAGGCAAACATCTGGAGGTGATGAATATTGTACTCTGTAATCTGTAATAATTGTGCAATACAAACGTTTTAGGACAGACCATAATTCTAAAGCAGTCAGTGAAGTGCTGTTTGCTTGCTTTGAGAAATTATACATTGACATATAATTCTGTACTGCTTTGGCTGGCGTGGAGTTAGTTTCCTTCCCAGTGGCTGGAATGGGGCTGTGTTTTGGATTTGTGCTGAGCACAGGGCTGATGATACAGAGATGTTGTTGTCATTGCTGAGCAGGGCTCACACACAGCCAAGGCCTTTTTGTGCTGCCACGCTGGCGAGGCTGGGGGAGACACAGCCAGGACAGGTCACCCCAGGGACCAAAGGGATATTCCAGACCATCGTGCTCAGTACAGAAAGTGGGGGAACAGGGAGGAAGGAGGATGGCGTTTGTCTTCCCCAGTTACTTATCTGAGATGGGGCCCTGCTGTCCTGGGGATGGCTGAACACCTGCCTCCCCAGGTGAAACAGTGAATTAATTCCTTATTCTGATTGCTTCCTGTGTGGCTTTTGCTTTCTCTATTAAACTGCCTTTATCTCAGCCCATGCGTTTTCCACTTTTTACTCTTCTGATTCCTTTCCAATCCTGTTGGGGGGAAATTGTCCAAGCAGCTGTGTGGGGTTTGGTTGCTGGCTGAGGTTAAACCATGACAAATGCCCTCCTGTTTTAAGGAGAGGTTTAAGCTTACTTTTACAGTATCCACATCTCCAGCCTTTGCAGCCTCCAGCAGCTGTCGATCTGCATCAGAATTACCTAATGGGATACCTTCTGCAAAATAAATGAGATTGCATGACAGGTAAGTGTAGGCAGTTGAAGAAATTTCTTAAGACGTAAAATAACTCAATTTTTTTAAAAGGGAAATCCTTGAAATAAAGTTAACCAATTACTGACAAGTTTTGTCTCTGCTTACTATCTACAACTATAGCTGCAACAGCTAATAGTGCTTGGGAAGCTGACTTCAGCAATGTGCTTCCCGTAAGTTTTGGAGTATTGTGGAAACAACAAAGCATTCTTATTTCAGTTTCAGCCTTAGACCAGATCAAATTTCTGTATGCATTATAATGTCCAAACCTTACTCTTGAAAATCCATGTACACTGTTGCCTCCACTCACAAATGCAAAGCAAGCATTTTTTGTTTTAGAAACCCATTTTCTACTGTCAAGATTCCCCACACCCTAAATCAGGATTTTAATAAAATTATTCCAGGTTGCTATATCCCAAAATCTTCATCTCTGATGATCTAGACAATAAGTGGTATTGTTACATAGGGAGTAAAACATCACCTAGCACTGTCTTTTGTAGAACATTTTTTTTGTTGACTAGTTTTCACTATTATTTAACAGCACTAGGAACAGCACATAAAACAGTGGATCTTGAATAACTCAGCATACCTTGCAGTAGCTGTTGCACACTTTCAGTCCCCATCTGTAAGGCTGTAAAGCCCTGCAGAGACACGATGGAAGGATCACATCCAGAACTCAGCAGCAACCTGCATGTCTGAAGATGACCACAATGTGCTGCTCTATGAAGAGAGGTCTGGCCAAGGTTATCTAATGCATTAACCTAAAAATAACACAGACAAGAGATACCACCATTAAGTTAGTATTAAAGATGTTTTCGTTGCTGACTGGGAAGATTTCCCAGGTAGTATCCTTACTTTAACAAAAAGAATATATTTGGTATATTTCCAAAGGTGATGAAATTTCAAACAGTTCATAAAATAGCCCCTTTTTAGAGACATGGGAATAATCCATTGCATTTTTTACCAAAACCAGGAGCAATTCACTATTTTGCTCCTAACAGCATAGATCTTCCCTAGCATTGGCTTATTGTGGTTTCTCAGACTGAGGACTTCCTATTTGTTGGCTCAGTCAAAGTGCTTTCAACAATTTAAAAATCTGCACCAAAACTGTACTTTTATTCCCTGCTCTTCCTCTGGTTTTGGAAACTTCACAGCTGTCAGGCTATAACCAAATTTCCATGACAACTGCCAGTCTTGGAGGGTTCAAGCACTACAGGGAGTCTCTTTTTCACACTTTCTTTCTGTGGAGGTTTGAACTAACCATTGTGTTATGAGTTAACATTTTGCTTTCATTTTACTTTTTACTGCATACAACATCACCTTAAGTCTGTCACACACAGTTCAGTTTAGCTTCTTGCTGTTTATAAACCTCCCCTTTTTTTCCTTACATATTTCATTATTTCTCCTAGACAATGAAGCACTGAATAAGACACCTTGAGAGTTTTCCATTCCCAGAAAGAACTACATCTGCATTTCTTAAAAATAGAACCAAACCAACGATGATTCTATAATGTATAGGGCTGTACTGACGGACTGATGGCCTATAGCTAAAGTCTATAAATCTAGAACTTTCCAAAACTAATTATTTTGTCCATCCTCATGGTATGAATACCTGTAGAGTACATGAATGTCAACAAAAGTATGATACTCATACCTTAGCTTCATGTTTCACAACTACTTCAACAACATCATTATGAGCCTTTTCTGATGCCACATGCAGAGGAGTCAAGAAGCTTAAAAACAAAAAAAAGGAATCATTCAAAATATATTTTGCAAAATCTTCTAAGCAAACAGTTAAGAGTATTGATTTGTAACCACTCACTCTTTTGTTTTTTCATTGATATTGGCTCCTTTCCTCAGCAGCAATTCACATACTTGTTTCCTCTTAGGATACGGAGATGCAGCAGCACAGTGCTGTAAACATTAAAAAGTTTACAATTAACAACCAGCTAGCAATATCCAGGTTTTATTACTTACTGACCAACTGGCAGTTAAGAGCCGGTGGCGTAAAAAGACAACAGAAAAAAAACCCCAAAACACCTAGAAGCTTATTAATTTGGAGGATTCCACTTGGGCTTTTGGATTTACTTTGGTATTTTCAAGAACTCCCCTTTCTAATAATTGCTGGAAACTATCAAAGCAAAGCTAACATACATAGCTTGCTGTTGCTTAAAATGAGACTATTGTACAAAATCCAGTCCTTTAGACAATCTAAACATGCCTAAATCATTTATGTTAGTCTTAACATTAAGAACAAAACATTAATCAGTGTTATTTGCTTGACTAGACACTGGGTATTCCAGGTTGAACTACAACACTTGACACTGCAATATTTATTGCTAAACTATCACCCAGTATGCTTAGGTTAGCCACAATATATACAAAACCATTAATAAATCCTGAGATATTACCAATGCTGTCTCATGTGTCTGGGGATGCTTGAAGTTCACCGTTTCCAAAGAAAGATGTTTCTTTATACGAGCTACATCTGATTCTCTTGCAGCCTGTAGCAGTGAGTGACCTTTGAACTCATCTTTAAAAACAAAGAAATACATAGCAGAGGGTTATACTCCTTTACTCAAGAAGGATCAACAGAATTGCTGCTTTCAGTTAAAAAAAACCCCATTTTATTCAGCAAACCATGGAGCATACATTTGCAAATCTGACTCAAGCTATTACATCACTTGACAGAACTTGTTAGTTAAGTCAAAGCACGACACAAATTTTGCTTTGTTTCTAAACCAAAGCCAGACACATCCAAACTGGCTGCACAAGATCAATTTCACACACCACTCTGTAGTTCTACTGTTCACATAGGTACTAACTGAAGCATATAAAAATATCTACTTCTGACCCATTTTTGGAAAACCATTCCTAGATGCTAGCATGAAACTAGGGTAGTATTTACTGACGATTTTTGGAAATATCCCAGAAAGTTATTGTTTGACCACTCAAGGACAGAATCTGAGGTCACTCTTTTCAACTCTTTAAGTTTGCTGGACGAAAATCAATGCCCTTCATCCATTTTTTTGAACTTGGAGTGACTGTAGCACATTCAACGTAGTCAGCATTCTAAACAGTTATTTTTAATTTTCTTCAAACAAGAAACTGTGGAATAAAAATTAATATTTTAACAACCTTGATGCTGTAACAGGAACAAGCATAGGAAATGAAAGTGTATTGGCAAGGTCATGAGGGAAAACATGTAATAGGGGAAAAGCTATAAAACCCATCACAACCACTTGACTATAAAACTGACAGCAAAATTATTTTAAATGCCTACAATCACAAAATCTAGCAGTTTCAAATTACGAACAGTGAAAGATACTGCACATCGCACTATTACCTTTAAAGTGTAAGAATTTTCCAAATCTAGTTTCTGGCAGGTCACTGTCTAGGGACTCTAATTACACATTACAAGCTGTAGAACTGATCCCACTTTATACTCACATGCTAATCGTTCTTTTAATTGGGGTGTTGGAGCCAAATCAATGGTGCTTTTGTTGTGACAGTTCAACAGTGTTGGGTCAGCACCATAACTTAACAAAAGAGAACATACTTCCACCCTGTTCTTAGAAGCTGCTTCATGCAGAGGGGTGAATTGCCACAGATCCATTGCATTCACACATGCTCCATGCTTGAAAGGAAAAGGAGCAAAAAAAGATGCAATCAAAACCAGGACTTTAGAAAAAGACTATGTTATTAGTTTTAATACAGTAGACTGTTAAAATAAATCAATGCTTATACACGAACTGATTCCAAGACACTGATTTTCAATCTAGCACAACATTTCAGCACATTGTGGATTTTAATCACCTGGTGTCCCACAGGTACACTCAAATAAGCCAAAGGCTAGGTAGTCTTTTCAGACTTCTTTCAGAAAGGAAAGGAGCTCTGCTACAGGTCAAACCAGAGAAACAGAAATATTCCATTCTCCAAATCCCCTGTGAACAAGCTCTGGTTCTTTGCAGCTCTAGAAAGTGTCTGTAGTGACCAGCTGCACTAAGGTAAATATATGTTCTGTAATAACCCCCAAGATACAAATGCCATGGCATCTAAAACCAGATGGGCACTCCAAGTTAATTTTAATTCATAACACTTAAATGTAAGATTCTACAAGTAATGCTCCTGGGTATGTAAGGTATGTGTAATTCATCTCCAGTAACATTTTGAATGCACTTTGAGTTCAGTCTGTAAGCAAGTACACACTCCCACTGCTTCTCTTAAAGCTGTATGGCTTTGTAAAAAGTAATTCAGAATTCTCTGGAGCAGCAATCCAGCATGGAATACAATTCTAGCTAAATCATTAAGACACACAGTGGTATATAGGCAAAAGTTCATTTGTGGTGTTGTGTCTAGTATCACCATTGTAAAAATTGCCTTTACAACTGGTCCCCAAAGTAAAAAAAATCATTATACTCTTTATACTTACTACAATGTAAGCTTATTTCAATAGTTTTTTTTTTTTTTACTTAATTTTTTGCTTAACAAATAGAAAGATACATGGAATTAGTGGGGGGCTGAAACACACAGAACAGGAGCTATTCCTTGAGCAGCCAAATGTCTGGAGTCAGATAACAGAACACTTACTTAGTTGTTACAATGATCTTGATTTGCTGTGGCAGCTGAGAATAGGCACAGCTCAAAGCTGGGCCTATTAGGCAGAGGACACATATTATACTGCAGCCCACATCTTCAAGCCACTCTTTAACGTGCCTCATACTTATCTTCAAGACTAACATAATCCAGCTAAACCACTGTGGTTCCAAGAGCTCCCTTTGTTAGGAAAACTGACAGGTTTCTCTTTCTTTGGGGTGAAGGCTACAACTCAGGCCAGAACTGCTGTTGTAAAGTTAATCTTCTCCAAAGACTGACTGCTCTTTAATTTTAAAACATTTACTATCTTTACCAATATTCTTTTTAAACACCTCTAATTGCTTTGTCTTCTAAAATATTCTTCTACTGTCAAACTCAAAATATCCCTCCGCTTGTAGGGCTTTTTTGGATGCTTTTTTTTCCTTGGATGAGAGTAGAAAGATTGAGATAAGCAGTACTTACTTGGTGGTATGAAAATATTCAACTTTGGAGCAGAGAGAGTTAAAAAAAGAAAACATTTATAAAGAAAAAGCCTCCTTGCAAGCAGAAGATTCTGTAGCTCCAGTTTAATAATCTCTAACATGTAGAGCAAAAGCAACTTATCATTAAGTTTTGTAAATCTACAAAATAAAATAAATAAATAAATCTACAAAATAAAATCTACAAAATAAAAAATATGCAACTCGTATTAGTCTACTATAAACTGTTCTTATTTGATAATGTGCCATTTAATCTCTTCAAAGACCAACCTTTACTAGAAGCTCTGTTACTTCATAATGACCATAAGAACAGGCATTGTGAAGTGGCACCAGATCTCTGCATAGAAGAAAAAGGAGAAGCATGATTATTTTAGTACACAAATATTCATTTCAAATGCATCTAACACACTGCAACTGGCACTACGCTTTACGTTGAACACAGTACAAAAATAGTGAGACATATTCAAATGAGACTATGGGGAAGCAAGAAGCTGAAGAAGAAATCAGTAAATCCCATCAGCATTTATCAGAATAGTGAACATCTAAAATAATCAGAAGATGAGAAGTGAATTGCACTGTCTCACTGCAGATGAAATGGTTCAACTCAGACTTGTAACCCTAAGCATCAAGAACTATCTGCAGGAGATGTTCAGGAGTGACCCTACTTATACCTTTTTCACAAGAACAATGCTGTAATATCTTCTGTGAAAACTTATCAACTTGCATTTTTGTCAGAACAGAAAGCTTAAAGGTGACAGAACAGTCTCAGGTTGGAAATTCATTGTGGTTAAAACATTATGACTGCTCTTTACTTCGGTTCGCTTTTTAATGAATTCTGAACAAAGGGAAGAAGGGACCTACCCTTTATCCTTAGCGTGTACATCCGCTCCATGCTGCAGTAAGAGCTGCACTATTTTTACACGGTTATACCCAGCTGCTAAATGTAATGGAGTAGACTGAAAAAACAGAACACAGAATAAATCAGTAACACAAAATCAAGGTTGATTTTGTATTTCTTTTTTCACAACTTGTTAACAGAACTAAATGCTGAAGTCCTTCAAGACTTACAAGTTTAAAAGAAATTCCAGAGTACTCGAATCAGACATTTGATAACTATGTTCATTGTTCACTGACTACTCTTGAAGTCAACATAAACACAAATCCCAAATTTACTCCATCCCTAATACAAAGGCCATTTCTGGTTTTTTTAGCCTACCATAGCTGTAAATACAAACTGGCACAAACTATGTCCTTGTGAAAGGGGAAGTAAGGAAGACCAGTAGCAACAATGACTGTTGAACTATCAAGAAGTCTCTCTGCCGATCAGTAAATTAAGTCTAAAATTTATCAAGAGGCATTTGTTATCCACATTTGTGAGTGCAGTAAGCAAGCAGGGTGTGGGGGAATTTCATCTCTTCTAAACTCTCACCCTCCACAGAGCAGACAGTTAACTGCTCAATGATCTTTCCTAGCAAATGCATTCAAGCACCAGCAGCACTAAAGGCAGAGCTACCAATTAATGAGGAGAAATCTTATCCTCTGCATTTACAAGCCCATCCACTGAACCAGATTTCTACAGTTCCTAGAGGATAAGCCTCATTACCAGATAAGAAAACAGAGATGCATCAGTGTTTTGGAGATCCCACTATCTTACCACAACGCCTTACAAAGGGCAAGTACCTAGATCAAAACTTGCGTGAATGAGCACAAATACTTAATGAGAATAAGGGTGCCAAAAAGTGATACTCAATAACCTGAACCTTCTGTAGGCTAGGGGGATGAACCCAGATGCCTCACGATTTTTCAGAATGGAGAGTTTCAACATTTTTAACGTATTTCTTTACCATTGCTTACAGTAATGAACAGCTTGCTCCTGAAACAGGAGCAGTAACTTGCCTAAGGGTGAATGTCAAATAAAGCGCCTGGGTGTTTCTCCCTGATAGGGACAAAAATCCATGAAAAGGCCTCCCTTCTTTATCACTGCAGATATGGAGATCAAGCTGAAGTTCCAATTGAAAAGGTATCTGTTTATTGTTCCTATATAGAAATACTTGCAGAGTTCTTTTAAGATTAAAATACAAACAAAATACCCTCAGCTGGCTGCTAGATGTGTGGAATCTTATTTTCCCACATACAGCGAAGAAAACAGATTTTATGTTTAACATTTTTAAAATCTGGTCAAATAATAACTGGGTCATGTAAGACATAATTACTTTTAAACCAAGTTTTAAACAAAAATACCTTTCTGCCATCACTTGCATGACAGTTAACATTTAATGGTGTAAGAAGTGACATCATCTTTTCCTCATTTCCACTCCTGAAAAACAAGATAAGAAATGAGCAGAAATAGCCTTATCCCAATTTTTAGTAGCTTATTCTGTTTTTTTATTTTTCACTGTGTTCAGGGAAATACGTAATGTTCAACAGATCTGAAGCAACACACTCCCCTCTGTATTGTCACCATTAAAGGGAAAACAAAAATGCATTTATGCAACTACTCTTGTAGCTTCATTCACAGAAAACAGCCAAAGCTTAGCATCTAGGTGGAATGCAGGCTCCAAAGACTATAAAACTATATAATTATTACACAAATTCTCCAAATATAACTAATTCCAGTTATTTTCCAAACATACATACCTGGCACTTTCTAAGAGTTCATCTTTCTTGTATTCACCTAGAAGACAAAAGGGCTTTCTTTAGCTGTCAAATAAATATCCATACATGGAGTTCACTACTTATCCTCTTCCTCTAAAATTTTAGAGAATGTAGCTGCTAGAAGTACTTACAAATACTCTTTTCACTTGTTAAAGGGAGCTTTTAAAAAGTAGGAAGGGTGAGTGTTTACACAGGCAGGTATTGACAGGACAAAGGGAAATGTGTTTAAACTAAAAGAGGAGATATTTAGACTTAATGGAGGAAATTCTTTACTCAGAGAGTAGTGAGGCACTGGAACAGGCTGCCCAGAGAAGCAGTGGATATCCTGCCCCTGGATGTGTTTAAGACAATGTTGGATAAGGTCTGGGCAGTCTGGTTTAGTCAATGTTCCTGCCCGTGACGGGGTTGGAACGACATGATCTTTAAGGTCCCTTCCAACCGAAACCATTCTATGATTCTAAAAATTTGAAAGTTCATTATTGAACTAGGATGATAAACTATCCAGAACATATGCCATGACTGAGATGATGAAAGCCACAACGAAATTCTACTTAGAATTATAAACCAGAGACAAATTAAAGTAGTATCAAAAAGACAAGCCCCAAACTACTGTGTTACACCAGTCCAACTGTAGTCATAAAGAAAGCTGAAGATTATCACTTACCAGTCAGCACTGCTTTTGCAGACGGGTCTGCTAAATCCAAAGCTGTTCTTCCATCTGTGTTCCGGATGGTTGGTTCAGCACCATGCTGCAACAGTACTACAAAAATGCCAAAGTTTTCCATGAGAAAACAATTCTACAAGACAAGGTTTATTGGACATATCATTACTGTAATATGCAAGCAGCAAAAGAAACATCCTAACTTCCTTTTTCAGATTTTTAATGTCAGCATTCTTCAGTGTCATCTGCAACCACTGTATCTGGTGAAACATGTCTAGACACATTTTAAGAGGAAAAAGCAGAAAGAGAACAACCACAAGCTGATAAGAGACAGTCTCAGTTGAAAGCTTGTGACTGACCCACCACAAAAACTCAGCAGCTATTTTCCATCAGCTCCAGAGCATGCTGCCCCAAATCCTGTGCTGTCCTAACCTGCAGACAGCAGGGGCAGACTGTGCATGCTGCACTCATATTCAGGCCAAACAGGCAATGTTATCTGTACAACTCCTAAGAGCTCTTAAAGGAAATGGCAGCAAACCATAGAATCAAGAAATGTTTCTTGACTATGTGTCTAACTTTCTACCTCTTCCTTAAAGAGCTCATCTTAAGAACTGTGTAGGTAAAACAGGCAGTCAGCATAACTAAGTTCTTCCACCCTTAACTAATTTAACACAGCTGCTACACATAAGACAGAATGAATCCATTATTAAGATCACTTTTGTTCTTTTCACTGCACTATGATCAGAAGCAGAAGGCAGCATAGAGTCTAGGCTTCTAGGCGGAAGTAGAAGAGGATTCAGCTCCATCACATGACTTTAAAGCACTTTCCCCATGATGTCAGTGTGAACCTTTATAGGTAGACAAATATAAAAAACAGATCCAAAAACTTCTATCTTGTAACAGTGACATATGAACTGAAGTTTATGAAAGATGTTTACTTCTAGCCCTTGTATCAGCCATAGCTCCACAGAGTGGAAACGGTCTTTAAAGGGTTCCTAATTTTTTGCAGTGAAAACAAGTGAGTCAGTCATGGGAAGAGTGGGAGAAAATTACCAATGCAGACATCTGTCTTCCCCTTAATGGCAGCCTCATGAAGGGGAGTGTAATTCCAATTATCTCGAGCATTAGGATCTGCACCGTGCCGCAGGAGCAGATTGACAACTTCAGCATGGCCAAAAGAGCAAGCATTGTGAAGAGGAATAAGGCCTCCATCATCTCGTGCGTGGACATTGGCACCACTTTGAAGCAAGTATTCAACTACATCCTTCCGGCCAAAACCTGGAAGAGCAAAAGGGAGAGAAGGCTTCAGGGTGGGGGAAGAGAAATTCCTGCAGGTTAAACCAACAAACTTCGATAACAGTAACCACTCCTAAAGACAATCACAAGTGGCATGGTTTACTAAAGAAGCATTTATGCTCTAAGTATGTTTCTGAGACTCCTAAAAATTAGATTAAACTCAGTAGAAAAATCATACTAAAGATTACAGAAACAGTATCTTGATAGGATTCCTTTAAATTTCAGCTGTATCTTGCATACTTATATAACGGCAAATGAACTAGGACATCAAACTGTATCTATATTTGCTCTACTATCTCCACATGAGGCCAGGACACTTCAGAATTTCTGCCTGTAGCTGTTATACCCATCTGGTTATGTTCCAAAGCCACCTCAAAGGTTCCATAAACATCTCTGTGGGTCTCAGCAGTTATTAGGGCAGGTAAGAGCCATATTTTAGTATCAATCAGTCTTGTGCCAAGTACATTCTGGGAAATAACTCATGCATGCAGGACTTGGCCTTCCTTGCATTAAATATCTGGGTTACAAATGCTTCTCCCAAACAGATCAAGATCTGGATGAACTCTGCTCAGAGGGAATAACCACGAAGTTGCCAACACCACTGATATCCAGACTGCAGCAAATTTAAACTTTGCTACAGATCACCCATAGGGTGTCCATGGTAGGTTTAAGTCCTTGCAACCATAACCTCGAAATTATGCATATTCCTGATAACAACACAGCACTTCAGTGAGAAAGTCACCAAAGCATACAAGTGTTAGCATTTCAGTTATAATTAACTTTCAGTCTTAGCTTAGGTGTGACTGAACTTTTTCATAGCATAGTCTTCACTAAACCTGACTTCAATAAATCCTTCTTCTGGAGCAAGAAGCACTTTCACAACTTGGAGCTCCCAAAAAACCCACTGCCATTATTAAGCAATTTCTGGATCCCCCTTGCTAAGAGAAGATCTTGGAGACAAGCTGCTTATGTCAGACAGAGAGGCCTGGACAAGCACCCAGAAGTACTTTAGTTAAATTCTCACTTTACTCTTCTTCCCTCTAAAGTCTGGTTAGGAGCCACATTCACCACGGATTCCTCTTACTGTAACAATCATTCTATGTAAAACTTTTGAATCACAGCATGACCTTCAAGGTGTTTTCCAGTAACAGTCACAAGGCTAGACTTCTTCAAAATAAATACTGGTGATGTATTTCTTCCAAATACAATACCAATGATACAAACCTTAGCTTACTAGCACCTTGCTTATGATAGAACCACAGACCCTAAAGCAAACTGACTTTTGAGCCTCACCATGACACTTACCCACCTTGCCTGTCCTAACAGAGAACAGGAGCTCCACATACTTGGGATGAGAACTGGATCAGAACATGGTCCATGCAAAACCAATTTATCTGCACAGGCACAGTAAGTCATATTCACTGCACATGCATGCATATTTCTGCTGCCAAAAAAATATATTAGTAGCTATACCCATGCAGCCTTATTGTCTGTATTACATTATATGCATCATGTTTTTCATTCTTAAATATGTTCAGCTATTCTAAGTATTAAAAATACTGTTATTTTTCTTAAATGTGTCCTGATATTTTTCTTTTTCTTCAGAAAAGCTTTTTGTGTTTCATCAAAAGCTTTCAAAAAATTCTGTTTATAGTTTGAATATATACTCAAAACGTATTAAATTATTTTGAGAAACTACTCAAAAGAGACCTTCACATATGCCAGAGTCCTGCAAACACATAATCAAAACTGTTATTTGATGACAGACTGCTTGGTATTTTCCTTTGAGTATCAAAAAATGTTCTCCAGGACTCCTGCAATTATGTTAGAAAAGACTCTGATCAAGTTCTTTGTTCAGAAGTTACATATCTGGTAGCTAAACCACTCATTCTTGTACAGAAGGCATTCCTACCCCTCGAAGTATTGATGCAAAGCCATGTTTTTACAGGTAAAATTCCTCAGCAGGAATCAACATCATAACTGAAAATCAGCTGTAGTAAACCTTATTATAGGTACAGAGAATTCCCTCAGATCCCTCTATTTAATACAGAGGTTCAATCAGATACAATTCATGAGCAACGCGCAGCTCCTCTCTCAGCAAAGCCTGCATCTGTTCAGAAAGTACCCTAAGTGCAACAACACCCCTCAACTCCTGTAGCTAATTTAATGTCAATGAAATGAACTCATTTGAATCACATCAATTTTTGTGACTTCTCTCCAGCACCGAGTGCACAGCAGGGATTCCTTACTTCCTTGGGGAAGCATCTGTACAACAGGGCACCATATATGGAAGGGGAATTATTTTCCCACTACTTTCTAAAGGATGCATGAGTACAGAGGAAATGGCCAAACTGCACAATGGTCTCTGCCTCTGCTGTTTTCCCTGGGAGTGGAGAGCAGGGGCAGCCTTTGCTGTCATGGAAGGCACTCACTGCCTACTCTAACAGTGCCTCATTACCATTAGCTGGCTTCAGTAAAAACTATTTTAAAACTTTAAAAAACCCCACCATTGTAATTTTTAAGAAGTAGGAGTTTTCTTTAGCTCTTGAGCTTTTACCCAGAGACCATCTAAATGGGATCAGAGTTTTCAAGTGTGCAAGGTAATGGCCTTATCATCCTGAACTCTTTGGTTTTTATTGCCAAAAAGAAAGGCTGGCTACTCAGGATCTCAAGCTGACACTTTGCTACCACCTGTGACAGTCAAGCAGCTCACTGCATTTGTTCCCTGGAAAGTTCAAATTCTTAGCTGACAATTCCCAATTATTTATCATAGTAGAAATGTACTATTTTAAATTTTAAAAAGCTATTTACTGTGTGTCAAAATTGACATTCTGCTACTTTTAATGGGATAAAAAGCCAACAGAAAGGACTTAGTTCAAATTCTTCTCCCCTAGCCTGGGTGTTCCTATTTTTTATGAATTTTAGATTGCAGGAAGGGCATTTCAGTACCTGCCAAGTCCCTAAAACCTGGTGATGAAAAACACTGACTTGAGGAAGTATATGTAGCTTTTGATGGGAGATGATGGAGCCTCTGTTGTTGTGAAACGTGGTGGGCTCTTGACTAAACCTTCAGGATAACTATCACACACAGAGTTGTGTAATACAAAACCTAACGAGCAACCTCCAGCAAAACTCCAATATGTATTACTTCTGATAATGACACATTTCTAGGTGAGAGCTTGAAGCTTTTTTTTTTAATGTATTTTCCTTCGAAGTCCAGTTTACAAACTGGCACATGGAAAAAAGAATTGGGTTTATTTTTTTTAATTGTTAAGTAAGATCTGGGGAAAAACTTAAAAATAGAACCCAAGTTCAGACCCAATGCCACTAAAAAATGAAAAAAATGCAATTCAAAACATGGTGTATTTCAGCTCCAACTCCTCCATAAAAGAAGTCTTGAAACTGAATGAAACTAGTCAGAGAAGTTTTGTAATGTGTTTTCTGAGAACACCCAGACAACTAGGATAAACAAAGCAGGAATACAACAGATTTTTGCTTTTACTTCCTGGAATGTGACTCCTTTAGAGGCGAAGACAAAAGAAGTGAGTATTACTCCAACTGTGAATAATAGGGGAAAGGCAAAACCAAACACAACCAGTCAGGTCCAAGTCCAAGCACTCATGTCCAGATTTCACACAGAGCCTACTGCAGGTGGGCTGACAACAGCAGAGCTCGACCTGAGGCAGTAGAGAGCACCATGGAGAAATCACACAAGTGTTCTCTATCCCATGTTAACCACAACCTCCCAGCATCTTCTACAGGCCGGTGAGAGGAGCAATTAATTTCTCTGTACCAGCTCTGAAGAAGACTCGGTAATGACAAGAGTGTCTCCCATTTACAAACTAACCTGTTTAACATTAGAAATCTAATGACTACATGAACTTATGGGTATGCATTTTTGAAGAAAAATCTTTCTGTAGATCAGGAGTTATTTAAAGTCAAGACAGATCACTCCTGTTCAGAGAAATAAACTAGATCATCATAGTGAATGAGAAACATCTTAGGCAAAAAGTCCCCAAATTACAAAAAGCAAATAGATAAAAATAACCCTTCACTTCTCCAAAATGCTCTTAAACATACACAGTTGTTTTGAAGTTCAGAGTTTATAAATGGACAGACAGGATTGCTGCATATAAAAAAAAGGCTACAAAAATTGCCTTCCTCTGACAGGATATTTTAAGTTGCCTTCTGAGCTCTCCTGTCGATCAAGCTTCTTGAATTCATGAAATACTGCTGTTCTGAGAAGGCTTTCAAGAACTTAGACCTCTTAGGTCTGAGTCAAGTTCTATTAACATGAGGAAAGGATACCTGAAGCAGAACCCTTTACCAAAACAATCTAATAATGAAACAAACATCTTTGTTACTATCCATAGTTTTTAGCTGAAAAGAAGCTGCTGTTTGCAGCCTGTCAGCCCTGGGGTCCTACATCTAAGGCTGTAATTAAACCAGAACAACCAACATGAAAACAACAGTCACAGTCAGATCTTTGTCTGAAAAGGTGGGATACAATCTTCTGGCCTGTTGCCAGTGAATGCAGTTGTCCTGTGACGTCAGTTGTTTGCTTACTTACGTCCTGAATTGACAAAGTCCAATTGTCAGAGATAAGAACGAAAAAAGCTTAGAAACGGTGTTATCTGACAAGCACCTTCACGAGTTCAATTTTAAAAATGCACAGGCCTTCTGAAATCTATGAGAACTGTACGTGGGACATGTGTCTCCGTCAGAGCTCACGTGTCACAACACGAACAGTATAAACCTCGGTCCAGATGTGTCCTCAAAGCTAGATGAGGGTTTTTTTTAAAAGGAAGGAAAAAAGATAAAGGAAATGAGCGAGCAGACGCAGCTGTACCGCCCGGCGACCCCCACGGCGTGGGTGACACCGACTGGGCGCTGGGGCCGGGCCGGGCGGCGGGGCGGGGGCGATGCTCGGGG
>VXBR01012234.1:378343-399693 GCA_013400215.1 Cisticola juncidis | reverse complement strand
GGTGCTGCGGCCCCATCGCACAGCGGGCCCGGCCCGGCAGCGCCACAGCGCCGCAGCGCGGGGCGGCAGGGGACAGCGCGCGTCCCTGTTGGGAGGGAATACCGCGGCAGCCAATCGTCCCAGAACAAATGCACCTTTGCTGCTTTCAGTAATGAAATGTAGAGATTTTTCTGTTCAGGGATTTCGGCCCCCCCTGCAAATGTGTAAGACTGCATTTTGGTGCCAATGGCTTCGTGATCCTCTCAGTTGCTTATATAGCAAAATACTGTGACTCCGAGGGAGTTGAGTGCTTGCATAATAACTAAGAAATGGAAATTATAAAACATAAATGAAATATTTCTCTTTATTAATCTCGAAACAGATGTAAAATCCGGGTGTTAGATGACTTCGCCAATTCAAGGTTTTGGAAGAGAACAGAAAGTGTCCGTCCCCCGCTCTCCCCGCCCCCGTTACCCCCTCTAGTCAGGCTCATCGGCTTGATGGGCAAGCCTGAGCCCAGACGGGACTGACTAGAAGAGGACTGATAATTCTGAAATGTTGGGGTTTTTTTTCACTCACACCATATTAAAATACTTTGGAAAAGGTAGTTGAATAGGGTCAGTACTTTGCTGTTGCAAATGCAGATAGGAGTAAGTCCAAACTCAATTCGTCTTGCAGACTACTGTTACATTAAGAAATTAAATTACTTAAGTACAAGGAAAAAGTCCTTGCAGATTTGTACAGTTACAACTGAATTCTCTCCCTTGTCCATTCTTCTGCAGGAGCTGTACCAGGCTGTCACCATGCTCTGTGACAGTCGTGTCTGTGGCCTGTTCAGTTTAGGAATTTACACACAGTCACAGTAGCAGTGTGACAGAAAAATGCAGCCAGCACAGGGCAGAAACCACATGGTTTGACAAATGTGATGCCTCGGTCCTGTGTGTTTTCTGTAATCCCAATGGCTTTTCTCTGTGTCTCCATTTAAATGTCACGCTGTGCTCAGCTTGCAGGGAATAGCCTGGCTATGGCCAGAGTCCACACTTACATAATTCTGCTTTGCATGGGGCCATAATGTTCCCACATAAACTGTCATCAAATGTAGCTCATAGGCCTGCAGCCCTCTCAGACCTTCTCAGCTTCTCCAAAATATGCATGATGAGAGCTTCCCTTTCTGCCTGCAGACGCCACAGACTGAAAACAAGACCTGTAATGCTGCCATTTGTATCTTTTAGTATCCCCATTAGCATAGCTGGAGAAACGATACAAGCTTTTGAGTTCATGAACCCTTCTCTGGGCCTACAGCAGAAGTAGCAAATGCACTAACTCGATTGCTTTCATTTCAAAATTAATGAAGGGACTTGGTATCTAGAAATCTGTGGAAGTGCAAATACCTGTGTAAATACAAACACATCCTGCTCCTCAGGTCTTCTAAATAATTTTAAATCCAGAACAATATTTCATTGTTCTGCTGGAGCACAATTATAAAGAGCATGACCTGAAATAAACTCTACATTCTCTTCACATGACTATACCCAAAAGATACTATTATTCTAAATTATCTGTAGCCTCCTTTACCAGCACATCTTCATGATAGCTTGAGCGGGGAAGTACAGCATATCTTTCTGAATGGAAACAATTAAAAAAATATTATACTCTAAGAGCAGGATTTAATTAGCCTTGAATTCAAGGAGGCAAAGGCTCTCAGCATATTTTAGGACTGCTGTATTAATAGCTTTCATAGTGACTTTTGAGATTCATCACAAATACACCCTCTTTTAATGTTATTTATATGTTTATTTTGTGAGAAAATAATCTATAATCTAAAATAACCTATAAAACACAATATTCTTCTTCTTTCTTCTGTACAATAGCATTGTTAGAAAACCATAACTGAAATATATGCCAAATCTCACCCAATACATGTGGTAGGGATTTTCCTAGAGGCAACAGGGGGTTTATAACCCAGCCTGAGAGGTTCAGCCTTGAACAGCTCAGAAACATTTCACTCTCTCCTTTTAGTGTAATTTGTGACATACCAATGGCACCTACCTTTGAAGTGTACTTATTCTGGTGGCATAACCTCACAAAACAGAAACATGAAGTATTTTGGAAGTGTGCTCTGTTTAGAAACATGCTTGGTTGGTCACTAGAGGGCAGGAAAGGAAAGGAGATAAAAAGGAAGGCAAAAAAGGAAAAAATGAGGGAAAAAAAGAAAGAAGAAAAACAAAAATGAAGAAAGATATAGAAAAAGAAAGAAAAAGAGAGACTCTTGGATATGGAAATACTAAAACAGCCTTGAAAATAAATGCTTTTCCTTTCTGCTTAGGAGATTAAGATTTATTTATGGGGAGAGACATTGTTCATGCCAATCTATAAGACAGACTGTCAGATTTAGGATTTTTGGCTGTCAGCTCTTCATGTTATGAGGATTTTCCAGTTCTTTCTATTTGGTCCCTGCAGTGCTTAGCCGTGCTCTTGGAAGCAAAATAAATGCTAGAATAAATAGAATATGTCAAGAGTTCAGAAATTTAGCTTGTTCCAAGAGGAGAATGATTTTAAATTTATACCTTTTGAAGTATTTCTAGATAAGACTTGGAAAAAAAAACTCAAACCAGGGGTAATTATTGTGTACATCAGGAAAAAATAAAACATTCTTATAAAGAAAAGGGTTTATTTTGGAGAGAAACAGAAGTGATCAGTTGTTTATTACTGAATTTCTATAACTATAAATATAAACTTTCTGAGTGCAAGCTTCTTTTTCTAAATAAAAAGATTTTAAGAAATACAGACTCACTGCAAAATCGAAGCAATACAGGCTGTACATCAGTGAATATGTTAATGCTGGATCTTTAAAGAAAGTTTCTCCCTTCTCCTTATTTCATCCATCAAGTACTTTTGCTATGTCTCTTAAACAAGCAGGAACTAATTATTTTTCTCTGCCAGTTACCCAGGTATAGTCAGTGGTGTTTTAGATGTACTACCTTTATTTTACCAGCAGTTGGGGGTAAAGTTTAACAATAGTAAAATGTTTTGGAATAATAAAAGGATTAGGAAAACAAAACAGAAAGAAAGGAGACATGGAGATTGTGAAATGTTGAGAAAGCAAGCTTTTCAGAGAGGAGCAAGCGCAAAGCCAAGAGGTCCCTCTAGGAGATGGGGATACACTGTGGGTTGTTAACAAGCTGTAATGGTAAGCCATTTAGTTATCAAAATACTGCATCTGTGTATGCAGCAACCAAGATAATGGGTCAGCAGCTTCATGACCAGTGTGGTGCCAGCAGTTAGAGAATGTTCTTTTTAGTGGTAGGGAGAAGCTTGTGATCTAGATACCAGCAGTACAGATAAATGTATGAGAGTTTATGGAAACTAGATTGCACAGAAGAAAAAAGCCTTTGGTCCAGGATGCCTGTGATTTGTTTAAAATTGTTCCAGTTTTCTGTCAAAAACTGCTAGACAGAAACATGTCCAGAGGGCTTAAAGGGAGCTCTTGTTTGTTTTTCTGTAGTGCCTGGAACATTCTGGGATGACAGAGAGCTTTTTAAAAGTGTAGGCTCCTTGCATGCAAAGCTGAATTACACGGGGTGCCAGCATGGGAAAATGGCAGAGGCCCGGGAAGTTGTTATTTTTTATTGGGAAGAAACCAGAAGCAGCAGAGGAGCAGTAGGGCCAAAGATCAGCATTGTCTGGGGATGCCAGCAAAACAGGTTCATCTGTACCTCAAATAATATATAATATAACAATATGAAAATGCTAAAAGAAATTAAAGGCAAACCAGAATATGTGTCCAACCATGAAATTCATTTTTCATAAGCTAGTCAAAAGAAAAAAAAATTGTGGGCTAATTAGGTTATAATCTGTGTAGAACCGAGTGATATAGTAGTAGGGAAAGATCAATTCTCTTGAAAAATCCTCTCAAGGGAGAGTATTTCAGAGCAAGAGACTCTCCATGCATTTAAAATGCAGTTCAAGTGACATTTTATTAACAAGTTTTGGTATTTGTTTTTTTGTCCCAATTAAGAGCAAAAAAATGAAAAAGGCTCTGTGGAGGTTCAGACATCTTCACAATCTGTCCTGGGCATTTAACAGAAGTGTCCAGGTCCTCCAAGTAACTGACAAAGCAGGCAAGTTTCTCAGTGTTTTAATTGCCCTCTGAAGCACTGTTCCTCTTTCCACTGATGGCATAAGAAGCTGATACTTTTAATTTGGATACTTAAATTGGTTACCTATAGTATGTAAATACCATACAGAGCAGTGTGAAGGAAAGCAAAGAAGAAACTAAGTGTAATGTTTTTTAAGAAAGTAGCTGTGTACCCCTCCAAATAGTCTCAAATAGGTTTTCAGGTTTTTATTTCAGGACAGATCTTTGAGAGGCAATTTCTCAACAATTCAGATGATGGCTTCTTGGAACAGCTAGTTCCACAGCCCCGGGAAAAAAATAGGAAAATGATCAGGCTAATCTTGACTTCAGCCTAAGAAAAAGTTAGTTAGTTTAAGAAGTTTTTATAGTTTCACTATGAAGTAATAATTGTCAAATCCAGTGAATTTCAGTATTTCTAATGGAAGGCTACTGCTGAAAAGTAGTCCATGGCAGTGATTCAGAAGAGGAATTGTGATGAGAAGAAGGAATGTCATTACAGTGGTATTAAAATCAGACATGGAACTATTGAAACCCTTAGACTTACTGTGGAGAATGTATTTATGCAGATTTCTGAGTGACAGAAAGTAGGAAACATGTTCAAATGGTTGTTGAAGTCACACTCTAATGGTCAGAAATTTTCAGTAAAAACCTATAAAAAGAAATACATTTTTTTTCTTTTCAAAAGGAGGATTATGAGAAGTGAACACAGTTATGTATATATCCTACTAAGCAGAAGTTATCATGGAGCTAAACCAACTTTACAACTAGAAAATTCTCCTTTGGGAGGATTTTTCCCACACCTTAAAATTCATTGTAACCAGTAATGTCTCAAAAAGGGTAGAGTACATTTTGTGAGGGATATTCTTTGAAGAAAAAAGTGCTCCATTAAGACAATTCTTATGTTCCTGTAAACAAAGTTTAAAATCTTCATCCAAAGATATTTTTGTCTTTAGCAGAAAAATCTCATAATACTCAGATATTTACCAGGTAAAGCTATTTGCATTCCCACCTGAATGCAGAATAGACAGCCACACTGCAAATAAATGGCTAATCCTCACGTAAGGGAAATCTATTTCATTTATTTGTTTGAAGACAGAATCCCTTTATCAGACTTCTGAGGTCAAAAAAAAGCAACAGAACTTCTGGTGACACCTTAAACTTACTGAAGACTTGAGTCTAACAAAAGTTAGGAAACACTGATTAGTCATAAAGTTCTAAAATAATTGTATACTTGAACAGTGTTGAAAGCAACTTACACTGTGAAAGTAAATTAAAAGCCCTCAATCTCGCAACATTTTAAGACTCTGTTACATAGATCGTTATTTTTGTATTACTTGACTAAATATGTGCAAGAAAAAGAATCTTATACCAGTTTCACTGATACTTTACAAAAGGCTTACTGAATTTTATACTGGTATTTATTAAAGCATTTTAAAAGTAAAATGTCTTCAGTATCATTCTCTCTCTTACACACACAGAGAGAAAAACCATTAATAAAGCAATTTTAAAATAGAATAGCAAATTCATTGGCTTTGTTTTTTGTCAATATTATACGTTTAAAGGATGGGAAAATATTAGCAAATTAAGTATTGTTGGTTTCCATCACAGTCATTCCAATAAATGCATGGCAACATGTAATTCATTTATGTGTGTACACAGCCTTTCTCTGGATTTTGGTTTTTTTTAGCAAGAGAGAGAAAATTTTAAGCACTTTATTCAGCAGTTTATTCTAGGTTTATTTCTGTGATCTACTCTTTTATTTTCTAATTATTATAAGCAACTGAGGTTTTTTTTCTATATAGTTTATATGAAGTCTTATAGCAGTAATTTATGTCTTTATTCTTTATTTTTTCATGGAAGATAATTTTTCCATTCAGTCCAGAAAATTACTGATTTTCTTCTTTTATCAAACATGCCTTGATTGTTGAAACGTTGACTTATGGTCACTCTCAAGACCATGGGTACATAGTGGTGTGATCCAACTGCCTAAAAATAGTAAATGGTGCTAAATTTCACCTGGGAATGTGAATATTTAGCTTGACACTGTGCACTTGGCCAGTGCAGCCAGTGCCTAATACCTGATAAATTCCTCTTTAAATGGTAATATTTTTTACTATATAGGGTAATGCTGTGTAATGAGGAATTTAGCCATCTGGAAAACACATTTAAAAGTTTTCCTTTTTATATTTTAGAGGTTGCTGAATACATTTCTTTATAATTAAAAAATAGGTCATTTTTACATCATTACATAAATGGTAACTATTGCTGTTAAGGTGAAGTTACACAAGATTTAATTTCAACAGCAAGGTTACTTGGGGTTAGAACTAAATATATCCCAGCTTCTATCTCTCTGGAATCATTCCAGGAGCATGAATGATCATCCTTCATTTTCTCCTTTTCAATTCTTGGCCTCATCTGGCCAGGCCCTGTGGTCTTCAAGATGAGAAATACTTAACTGAGTCTCCTGGTGGGAGCCTATTTTACTTCCAGATCTGCCTCTTGTCTTGAACAGCTTCAAGACTGGAAACACAGCAGCTGAGTGGAAGGTTAGACTGGTGTGGAGAAGTGAGCATGACGAAGATCTCAAAACCTTAAAGACATTTGAAATGCTATCACTGCATACAATATGTATGCACACAAAGAAAGGTCCCATTGGCATCTAACAGTGAGATAGCTTTTCCACATTAGGTTGCTAACATTTTCCACATTAGGTTTTCTTCAGAAATAATGTCACTGATGATCCTTTCTCAGCTGTCTCATGGAGCAGAGCTACTGCTGTCTTCCTCAACACTGTCCTTGCACGGAAACTATTCAGTGTGGACCAGAATAACCCTTGCAGTCCAGATGACAGGACCCAGATGTTCTTGTGGCCCTCTTAGCTTGCAAATAAAAATCCTCTGCAAAAGATAAACACTGGATACAAGTTGACCTAATTTGTATTTGATCCAAGATAAATGGTGTTCCTGGAAAATAAATACATGGAATGCATGCTAGTTACTAAGGATCTTAAATTGTAGGCAAACACTGATTTGAGTCAGTTTGACACAACCAGCAAAGTCAGCTGTGCATTCAGAAGGGTGCAGAGCACCGTAGAACTGATCACAGCACATGCACAAATGGCTCAAGGGTTTTCTTCTCCATTCAGGCACTTTACACTGTAAAAGTATTTTAATAATGCTATTAGGAATATCAGTTTCCCTTTACATAGCTACATCGAGTGATCCAAAGGCAGTCTGTGCTGCAGCAAAGAACTGAGAGGCCACAGTGCAAATTTACCACAACAACTGATACATGCCTGTGTTCATTTTATCCAAGACACAGCAAGCACAGCAAGGAAAAATCAGAAGGTATTAGGAATCCTCCAATTTAGCCAAAAGAGCTTGTAGCAAAATAAACTTGGAATAAAATAAAATTGTACTTTTTCTGAGCAATTCTCACTTGGCATCTACTCAAAGAGTGGAAGAGAGGGAAATTCTGGGAAATTGGATTTACCTTGTAGAGGGCGTGAACTAGAAACTGTCTTTTGCATCTAACAGCACAGTAACACCGTTTTCTGGGGGAGAACTGGTCTGTTTTTTGCAGAGATCTCACAGAGTCCTGTAGTTATAGCCCACCTTGGCTAAGAGCTGAATTAGTTATTTTTTTCCCCACATGGCCTATTTCTGTCTAGCAAAGTATTTGAATATTTGGAGTAGTCATGTTGACTTATATAGAGAGACCTGCTTATGGGAAGTTCAGTAACATGCCTAAATGCTTTGCTAATTAAGTTGGTCAACTGCCAGTCCCTTTAGGATAGGAGAAGAATCTGGAGGCTTTGCCTCTGCACTGGCAGAAGAGTGGGAGAGAAAGAAATAAATCTACTATAGATTCCCTAAGCTAACATTCCTCAGCATAATGTTTATTTCTGGACAGATTTATAATGTACTTTGATACTGAGCTCATAACATTCTTAAAAGGAATATTTAATAAGTCCCTGAAGAGAAGAAGCAGAAATCAGAAGATATTATGCTTCAGTATAGTAAGAAATCAAACAAGTATTCATACTACTTAACATTGTTCAAAAAAGCTATGGGAAACCATAGTGGTTAAATATAAATGATGCATTAATTGCCACCCTGAGACCACTCTCTAAAGCAACATCCTTGTCCAGCAGATGCTGACTCGGAAGGTTGGGTTAAGACATGGTGTGAGCCCTATACTGCACAGGGCCACTAAGGCTATGAGGAACTTGTGAGGCAGCAGGATGGATGGAGGATGGGCAGGGAGTACAGCACTGCTGTGTGAACTCTTGCATTTATACAGCATTTATACAGCTATCTTGTCTTTTTATTGAGGTAATTACCCAGTTGGGATGGTAGAAGAGTTCACTGTAGGTATGGTAAGAGTTAATTAAAGAAGGAAAAAGGAGCGAAGTAAAAGCAGATGTTCTGCAAAGAGATATCAGAAGCACCTAAATAGTTCTGCTGGCAGAACGGAGTAGTCATAGCCTTGCTATTATTATTAGTCTGATCAGAAACAATGAAATCCAAGCTATGCTCCCACACAGGCCAAGCTCACAGAGTTACTCGAGATCTGTATGTATGGACAGAAGTCAGCTTGGCACAGCACTGAAGCTCCTCCTTTAGGAAAGCAGCCAGAGGAACCAGATTTAACCTTTAGTTACTGACTTACTTTGGAAATATACTTTTTCCTGACAAAGAAACAAGGAATCAAAGATTGTGTGTTTGTGATTGTGCATTTGTGCTATCAATTTTGAAGTTGCCTGGTTATTGATTCTTTTTAATTTCTAATTTACACATTGTCCAGATACTTTAGACAGAAAATGTATTGGCAGCTTGTTTGTTTGTTTTTGGTTTTTTATGGTTTGTTTTTTTTTGGTTTTGTTTTTTTTTCAGGCAAAATGCCAGTGTCCTCTTTTAAACCCCTGCTTCTGCTCTAGCTGTTCCCAGCACAAATGTGAAAGCTTAGGTGACATTACACTCTTTGGACAGGGGTTCCAAATTCAAACTCTGACAAGGCTTAATATAGCCCCTCTGTGTCTATATTGGGAGGAATTGTGCAAAGTAGCTGTGCATGTGGCTATTGCAAGAATGGCAAAGTGTAATGGTCTTTTTAATTCTGATGCCAAGCACCCTGATAAATCTTAGATCATAGTGCCATTTGGAAACCCTGCCTTCTGTCCACTGTTTAGGGAAAAAAGAAGTTGAATGAAGAGAAACCACCATAAACATAATGTGGATTTTGTGTCAAAATGTTTCAAACCAGAAATTTAAAATCAGTAAAATATGTTGATTTTTTAGGCCAAAATGGTGCTTTTGTTATACTAAAAACTGCATTAGAAATATGGCTAACAAATTAAATTGTAATTCTGCATACAGGATATTTTGTACCCTGTTCTTTTGCAAAACACCACAGCACTTAAAATTACTAAATGGAACTATTTACATAATGGTTAACCAAGAATGCCAAACAATAAAAGAACTCCATATAAAAAAGTCCAAGATTTTTTTAATTTTGAGAGATAAGGGGGAAATATTTTCACCTGTGACTGACAATTATCTGCACTTTGTGGCTACTTAGTAGGAAAAATTATATTCCTTCTTTTGTAGGAAAATGTATGTTTACAAAAAAAAAGCCCCAAAGAGTAACAACCTTTCCAGGGAGTAGTCATAGTTTCTTGATACCTTGATTAGTGTTCACATTCTCACTTTCAATTCAGGGATCTCTAAACAACTTCTTAACTAGCAAATTTTCTGTCATCTATTGGAAAGTTTTAAGTTATCAAGTGATTAAGAAGGAAAAATATGAAAGAGATAATGGAATTTATTTTTCTGTTTGAAACTTAGCTTGGACCAGTTCTGTTGTGCTGTGTACAACTTGACATGAGCATGGACACTCCAGGCTAAATTTGGAAAGAATTCAAAGCAGGGCCACAGTGACCTGGAGGAATTTATTTGAATGTTCTTTTCCTTTGCTGTGTACCTTTTATTATCTTATGTCAGTCATCCAAGTTTATCTATGTGAAACTAACACTCTCCTATTTTTAAATTGCTTCTGAATATGGTGTAGAGTTTTTCCTTTAAAATATATGTTAATAGTTGTGCATTTGTGCTTGCAGCATGTGTTTGCAGCAGATCCACTGACATGCTGACCTTGTGTTTACACCTGGTGTGTTAGCATACGGTGAGACTAATTCACTGATTCTGTGAGGCACCACTTTGGAGCTCAAGGCTGCTCACCTTGGAAGCTGTCTCTCAGCTGCCACTGACAACAAGATCGCTCTTAGTCATTTTTCAGGACAAAGGAGTTCATCTCAAGTCCTGCTCTGTCTTCAGCAAACCCATGACAAGACTAAATTTGTCAGAAAGACTCACTGAATCAATTCTTGACTGTCTTCTGTTAGCTACAAATGACAGGAGGCAAGGATGAATCTGATCCCTTCCCCTTGTGTCCTTTGGGCAAGAATGGCACACTGAGTCCCTGCTATATTCCCTCCTGTAACCTGCCTTGCCTCAGTCCAGGCATGAGTTTTCCACTGTGGAGAGTTTGTTGTGCAGATATGTGAGCCCAGCCCCAAGACTGGCACACAGAGCTGTTAGACACTCGTGATTAGCACAGCTGCCCTAACTGCAGGGACCAAAAAAAAAAAAAAAAAAAAAAAAAAAAAAAAAAAGAGGGAGGAAGCTNAAAAAAAAAAAAAAAAGAAGTAGGAGGACAAACAGGATGTCAAGAAAATGTGCTTCTTAAAATGTCACGTGTCATTTTTAGTTGTCACCTTTTTCTAAATTTTGTGCTGCATCCCTTGAGGCACATCATGAAGGAAAGATCAGAGGAAGGGCAGTGGCCAGCCATCTCCTCTGAATTAGAGACCTTGTGTTTAGCACTGCTCAAGGACACTAAAAGGGTTGTTTTTTATTTTGTTTGTTTGTTTTTTTTAAATACCACCCAAGACTGAATTTCTGTCAGAGTAATGATGTTTAGATAAATTCAAAATGTGCCTAGAAAACACTTACCTGTAGTGAAAATAGATAATTTATGAAGACTTAAAATTTCCCTTCATATTTAGACAATGTATCTAAATTATTTTTGCTTGCTTTTTTCTTGGCACATATTACATTTAAATTATGACATTTGTGATGGGAGAAAAGGACCAACACAAACTGGCAGTGCTCCCTTCTCGGTTCCCTTTGAAGAAAATTCATAACCCCATAAAAATAGGGCTCCGTCATAGCATTGGTCAGAGACAGGAGAAAGCTTCTAGGAACAGAGCCTCTAGCCCAAATTCTTCCTAGCCTGACATCCATTTTTTTGCATCATGATTTCTTCCTGCTCTCTGCCTCCTACTTAAAGTTAAACCAAATTTAGTAGGCAATTCCAGACATTCCTATTCAAAAGTGTCCCCTGGCAGGAAATCAGTGCCCTGTTTTTCAAATTAAAAAAGAGCAAGCAAACAAAGCATTTTTTCAGGATGTATGCTTGTATATCTTTCACCCACTCTAAATCCATGCAAATGCTTTTTGCATCAGCCATCCTATCATCAGCCCTCTGAGCCTGGCTACCAAAGGCAAATTTAAGGTGGTTGAGTAGTCAGTTATCAGCAAGAGTGAAGTCCCAGTGGGTAATTGAACTCATCTACTCAGAAGACTTAGAAAGGGAAAAAAAAGGGTTTAGATTTGATATTATATATCAACAACAGAGTCACAAGACATTTCAGTAATAGTTAAAATGCTGTGTGACATAGCAGCAGCTCAGAGTTCTACCATACTTTCACCCCAAATTGTTGGAGTGTATATAGTCTGGTTTATCTGTAAGTCATGTTTCCTTCCTGCTGTGAAGTCTTGCTCTAATTCAGATCTTTGACCATGTAACTTTTTGATAAGACATGGAAACATCATCATTCCACCATTAAACTTACATCAATATGAATTTGTAGGGAAAGTAGGTTTGCTCAGCTGGTCTGCTGAACAATTCCTTCTTCCAGAAACAGAGAATACAGACAGGTAAAATAAATGTTAGGAAACACTTAATGAAACCGTAAGGTTTTTATGCCATTTCTTTTCAGCATTACGACAGATTTGAGTTAGTTTTTCTGATCTGATCTAATTATAGTAAACTGGTACTGAAGTACAGAAACCCACAGATTCAAAGGAACCCCATGCTCTGTTAAATTTCTGCAAACTATTGTGACTGTGGGGATGATGCACAGTGAAAGCATAATTGTCCCTAAACTCAGAACACATCCCACCGAATGCTTTTCTAAGCATCATCTTGCCCCATCAAGAAAAGCCTGGTAGGAGTTCCAAGTGGGAGTTCCCACCCTTGTTATTAGTTGCATTGTAAGTGTTACACACTGAGTGTGGTAACATTGTTCAGGGAAAGATCTTCAGGAGTATAATTACTCTTTCAAATTCATATGGATAAAGAAAGGAAATGGTCCTGAGAACAGAGGATCTCAAAGACCCATGAAAGCAAGAGACTGTATCTCTACTGACATAGCTGAGAAGGTATCATTAGAAATGTCAGCCAGAGAACCAGGGCAGGGACTTTTTATATTTATGTGGTAGATGTTATTCATACTTCACACAGTCTGACGTGATTACACTGAAGTAGGTCTCATGCAGTTTTATTAGTAACAGCTGTTTTTTATCAACTTTGCATCCAAACTCTAATAATTTATACAGTTTAAACAAAAAAAAGATTTATGTCTTATTCTGATAAAAATCATAGAAAGAATGTTTTTCTATCTTCAGTAAATTGATGTAAAAGTAAAAACCATAAATGTCTGAGTCCAGGAAGCTCCCTGTCTTGGCTATCATAAAAAACAAGACACAAGCATAAGCCTGGAATAAAAGGCTGCAGTATGTTGTTGACTATATTACGTACTTCTAAAGTTCTGTGTGTTGTTTGAAAACGGAGAGGACAAAACAAGTACTATATCACCTGCAAAACTTATAACAAGGGATGGTAGAAGTAGGATATACTAGAAGATACATTAAATGCTCCTGACTCTAAGGCTGAGCTAGACCTTTTGATTTAGAATCAGATCAGAAAGCATATGACAGAAAGCATAGCCCATTTCCTGTGCACAGCACCTAGGAAGATGATTTGACAATAGTCAAGAATACGTTTAGACTTGTGAAGCTTTAGGATGTAGTATGTGAATCAGCATTCTTGGCTTTTGGATGAACAGATAATGAATCATCACTTCTCCTCCTCTATCTGTACTTACATTCTGTTATATAAAAGGGCCAGGTATACTATTTTGTTTTCTGGTATTATACCTGCAGGGCATGCATAACCTGATTTTGAAACTAGAAGCCCTGATAAGAGGGTGTGATTTCTAAAGCAGAGACATTCCATTGACCAACACCCCATTTTGCTTTCAACATTGTTGTGCTATGACTAGCAGAGAAGTTTCTCCTTAAATACCTTCTTCATGGGATATTCAAATACAGGCTGTATAAATTATGAATATGGCTATTATCTTGAGAGGCCAAATGTGTAATATATGATGGCAGTAATAAAATGAATGCATCATTTCTGAGCTACCTGTTTTATACAGAAACTAGAGTTTATTTTCTTTCATGCTCACTGTCTGTATTCCTGCCCTGAGAAAAAAAACTACTAAGAGAGCAACTTTTCTTTCCCTTGGGGTACAGAGAAATTTAAAAGGTTGGTAGTTTAAATGGGATGGAAACAGATTTATTCTGTAAATATTTTACTTCCCTCCATTCCCTCACTTGCTCCTAAAGGACAGAAGAACCACAACTTCCTCTCCCATAAAAGCCAGTTGATATGGCCAGGCCCTGGCTTGGTGACAACAAGCTCCTGTCCTATGAATAGACTGAAACTGCTCTGACTGGACTCCATCTCTCTGAGCCTCTCCTGTCAGAGCTATGCATCTTTGCATGCATAAATATACTGCAGAGAAATATATGGGTGTATTAAAAAGGATCAAGTACTTCAGAATGGGCTTTCCCTAATCTAGAAGGACATGAATGCCATGCCACCAATGCCATGCGTTATTTTGTGTCCCATCTCATTCTCTGTAAAGGGATCCTTGATAGTACTCTTTGCTGAAGGCAAAGAGAAAGACTGGCTTTGTTTTTTAAATGCTATGTTTCCAAGAAACACTCTGTTGGACATTTATTCCTGTGAACATTACAACTTTGCTAAAAATAAAAATTTCTAGCTACCTCTGAGTTAAGAGAAGCTTTTTGCTTTCAGCTAGTCTGGTAATAAAAAGAGAACTACTTTCCCCCCGCAACACACTCAGTGATTTCTCTTCATATGAAAGCCCTCAACTCCTCATACCCTTAAAGTGTACATTATGACTAGGAAATGCATGTCAGTGTCATCAAGGAGATCCATGCCTTTGCAACAGAGTGAAGGGTAGATGAAGCTGGGGCGTGAGCTGTGTTTTGCTCAATGAACTAAGTCCATCCAGTTGCCTGGTTAACACAAAGTGGTTAAAAAGAACTAGCCAGGAAGGATGTGTGGGGGTTAGGTTCACATTAGAGCATTAGGTTTACATTAAGAGCAGTGGAAGGGCACCAGCATGGTTAGTGGCCTGGGTTGTGCTGCAGAAGGTGAGACTGAGGGAACTGACTTTGCTTAACTTGCAAAAGAAAAGCTGAGTTAGAGTGGGTCAGAGAGCAGCCTCCCACTACTAAGAGGAAATCAAGAGAAGATGGAGCCAGAATTTCCCTTGAGAAGTACAGCAAAAGGAAAAGAGACAGTGGTCACGTGTTGCAGAACAGGAATTCCAGAGAGATAAACAGAAAAAATTAATAGAGATGTTAGCACTGGTACAGGTTGTGTCCTTGAAGGTGTTAAAAGCTCAGCTGGACAAGCAACCTGAGCAGCCAGATCTAACTTTGCTATTCCTATTTTGCTATTCAAAGCTGTTCATCAAAGCTGTTCCTGCTTTGAGGAGTAGACTGGATTATGTGACCTCAAAAGGCCTCTTGCAACCTCCACTGTTCTGTGACTGCAATTCTCCAGAGAACCATGCAAGACTCTTCTCACTGATTAAAACCATTTTAAATCTTGCAAAACTTACTTGTAAGCATTATTGCATATATGGAGCAAGCACATTTTGACAGTAAACCATCTGTGTTCTGGGAAGCAGCATCTAAGAATAACCCAAAGAAACCAGTTTATTGCAAATATATTATTTAGGCCACAAATCTTTCTACACTCAGGACCATAACTACTTCCCCTTCCACTGCAGGATGAAAGAGGACTGATGATGTTACAGCACTTGGATTGAAGAGCTTCATTCTTTCCAGCAGATCTAAAAATGAAGCGAATGTCTGCAGGAAATTTGACCCCAGTGAAACTGGAGAAATATACATTCATATACATATGTATGCTGTACCCAAAGAGGGATAACTAGGTCAGATTTTGGGAAACTCAAATTTTTTGTCTGAGGTGGTTAGAAATTAAACTAAATCTGAAAGAGAAAAGCTTCATTCATTCATCTCTTAGATATATACCATAGGGGAGCTTTTTCCCCCACACAGAAAATCCAAGAAAAACTTGGCACAGAATTCCACTGTACTGATTTCCAAGCCCAGTTCTTCCCTTGTGATACACAAGACAAAAAGGACCTTGTAAGAGAACCTAAAATAGAGAAATGGATCATGTCTCTTGGGTGGCAGAACAAGAAAAGGAGTGTTACTCAGACCCTTCAAGGGCTTCTAAACACTCAGTGTGAACATCTTGCAGCTGTTAGATGGGCTGCTGTCAGACACAGCAACGCTTATTTAGGATGAAGGTTTTATTTGACATAAATTTTATGGGAGTGGTAATCATATTGAATAATCATGTGGCTCCTGCAAGTCTGTAGGGAATTGTGCACATGTGGATAAAAAATTTACATTTTTCCTTGAGAGATTGCAAAGAACAAGAACACTGCCCACATAGGTGATGGAAGTGTCTGCTCAGCCAACATTTGCTTCTTCACACAACATTAAGCATAAACCAAATTGGACAAAGCAGTATTTCACTTACTGTTTTCTTTGGAAAAGACTATTCATCAGCAGAGGTAATTCCTTCACCCGGGCCTAGGAAAAAAAAGAATAAACATTGATTATCTACACACAGCAACATGATTTATATTTATAAAATGTTTAGCCACAGATTATTGAAGTTCAATCATATCAGGTGTGTGACAAAAATAAAACACAGAAAAAATGGAGAAAAAGAAATAATATTGAAACACTGCATTTATTTCAGCTATCTATCAGGAGAGCCTTTGCATTCTTAAAAGTGAATCTAGTCTGTATTTATAAGCCAGATTTGTACTCATGTTTAAAATATATGTATGTGTTTTGTTTTCTGCACTCTTCTAAAACACATCATGTTAAGTTCAGTTTATTCCAAGAATGAATACTTACATTTATGCTCTTCCTTCTTTGCTTTTCTTTCCCTTTTCTCTCTACATTGTAGCAATTTATAATAATGTGGCTTTGTCTTTATTTCATCTTACTGTATACTAGCAAAGCAATTATACTTCTAAAAGAATGCATTTTGCATAAAATCAGTTTAAAGAATTTTGCTCAAAATATCTTGAATTTAATATATTCACGACATTAAACACTTGAGCAGCCTGAGATATGTTTTCTTGCTTTTTCTATATCACTTTTTTTTCAGAAAGCAACACACTTCTCTGCCACTATACATTTTCAAAGTGATCACTCATCTACAATTTAATTATTTATCATTAATCAGCCTTAATAAATTAGACATTTTAAATCAATTTCTAGCTTCTGCTTCAGTCCAAAGCTTTCAGGTTCAAGGAACTTAAATGTCTTTGAATTTAACTTTAGAAAGTTGCAAGAGTGGCAAGAATTTGCACTATTGACAGAAATGGAATGAGACCTAGAACCCCTATAAATGCCCAAGGAATTAGAACCATATCCTGTTGCTTTAAAGAAACGTAAACCCCATCCATTTTTGCATTTGGCTGCATGTTGCTTGCCCTGCTCTCTAGGGGATGGTTGTGGCATCATGGCAGTGAGGGCAGTGCAGTATTTTTTCCCAGACTTTCTCTGATTTGCCCTTTAAGAAGTGGTTACAATTTACAGGTATCTCAGTGAGGGCTTCCCAACAGCTGTATTATGTTGGATCAGGTTGAAATCCAGTCCCCCTCAACCAACCATGAGAAATGGGCTAATAAAAATTCTAAAAATATCAAAAATATATTTCTTCCTTGTATGGACTGAGCCAGTGCTGAAGAAATTCCTAAAACAATAACAGAGTTTCCCAGGACTAGTTTCCTTGGTATATATTTGCAACTATTAGTAATTTTCAAAGTTCACCAAAGGGTTCTGAGAAGCAGATAAAGAAAATAGCCTTCTATTAAGACTTAACAAAACTTCTGCTCACTGTATTTAATCAGATAAACCATTAAAAGTAATTTTAAATTTTCAAAGGCTTACAGGCTCAACTGACTTGCTATGAACCTGAAAAACTACTATTTGTCTCATGGTCACATTCATAGAAAAATACAACCCAACTTCATAGATAACACACATTTACAAAGATTACTCTTAGTAGCAGAGAACAAATATTGAACAGAAGTGCTCCAGTCAAGGGGAAAAAAAAGCTGCTGTAAACCTTGTGTGACAGAGTTGTGGCTGTCTATTACCACAGATGTTCTTTCAAGTCATCAAAACTCTGTGTCATTCACAGGTCTTGTGTGATGCTGCAGGAACAAAATGTATGCCAGCCAAAATAAGGTGGACATATTCTGTTTTCTAATGACACCAGTACAGTGCCACTGGCCTAGTAATTGATTTTAGTTTCAAGCCCAAAACCAAATCAAAAACTTCCCTGCTCAATTGCATACTGTAACTGCATTAAGCTAGCATTGCTCTCCCACCCAGCAAACAGCAAGGATTTCTCAAGAGATGCATTACTATGCAAGTGAAATGGAGATAAGTTTTTTCTCTCTGGACTTTTTTACCTATAAATGTGGTCCTGACTTCACTTTGCTCTGAGGAAATATTTGCTTATGTTTGCTTTGAAAGGCTTTAATTAAATGCTAACTGCTCCTCTACTCTTTCTACACCATCCACTCCAACGTATTTCCTGTCTTCCCTCCTGAACCTGTGGGGGAGGACAGCCAAGAAGCAGAGAGACCTGAAAGAAATAAAATCAGAGTAAACCACAAAAGCCTTGCTTAATTACTCAGTTTCAGAACAGAGGCTGAGAAAAGGCAGTTCTTTCATTCTCATAAAATGACAAGAGCCAGCAAACAGATGACCAGAGCAGCCCGTTGAGGTGTGATATCTGACAGGAAGGCATGATCATTCATTATCTGTTCCCAGAACTGCTGATTGAAAGGTCGTGATTAGTTCAGGTGAGGTGAAGAATGGCAAGACCCGGAGGACCATCTGCATGTAAAAGCATTCACTGTGGAGTTAATAATTTGTCTTTGAACAGAACAGCATGAACTCAATTGCCTGTTTGCCACTGAGCAACCCCAATGAAGTCCTTGAAAGAGACCTGTGCCTTACATTGCATCTTTAGACCATTTAGGCTGCAAGCTGTTTTTACAAACATACATTTCAGGTTTAGTGAAACTATGGTAGCTATATTAAAACTGTGTTTTCTACAGCTAACTTGTTGCAATTAATTTACTACATCTAACATGCCACCTTTCCAGGAAAAGACAAAGAACTAGTCTGGATGATCAATTTGGGTTTCCTTCTTACAGAGGCAGTTGAAGGTACAACTCCCTGTGGTGGGGCTTAATTTTATACTCAGCTGTGCTTTTTCCAGTAATATACTTCTGCCATTGTGCACCTACAAATGTCAGAAAAGCTGATATGCCACAAAGTGCTGTCAAATGCACAGTAAGACAGTAATTTTTTTCCTCCGGTGCTCCTATTTTAGCAGCGCTATTTGATAGGTAAGACAGACAGATCTACATTTTAATATGCCAGACCAAAGTATCTGGAAACCTGACTCCTCTATAAAAAGCACAGCCAGGGAGCCATCACTGACAGGACAAACTGGTGTGCTAACTCAGATAACCCTGTCAGTTTGCCTCAATACAGAGACATCTCCCTGGATGAGGAGTTACCCTGTTTCTGCACAGCCCTCTCTGCTTGTATTGGCAACCAGGAACTGGGACACCAGTCCACGGCCATGAATGTGCTCCAGATTACCAATTAGGCACAAAGTTACTGAATCCAGCCTGTATTTACTGACTTGGGCAATGATATGCCCCTGAAAGGCTCTGGATCTCACTACTTTTTTTTGCTAAACATACCACTTTACAATCTTTCAAGATGTGTTCCAGTTCGGGCAAAACAAGTATTTTACACAGCAGGAGCAAAATATTTTATAGCACCAACAGGGCAATGAGCTACTACGTAGCAAAATAAATATGTGTAGGAAAGCCTTGAGGCAACTTTTTCACAGGCTTCAAGCAGCTCTTATTTAGTGCTTGTAGATAGTGTGATAGAACAGCTCCAGCTGCTGCAGGTGATCCCTGATAACACAGCTAAGCAGTGTGTGTGGGAAGCTGCATGGACAAAGTTTTGAGTAGCACAGGCTCATAAAACTCCAGAGTTATTTACTCATTTTTTATAATGGGTAAGTAGAAGAGATTTAGTAAGTGCCAGCCATGTGTCCAGTCCTCCCTTATACCCAAGTATACGTTTGGCCTGGCTTACTGCAGGTAGGTGTCTGAGGTTGAAAATCTTTGTAGCTTCTCCAAAAGAAAAATAAACCTGTGACTAGTAAGGCAAGGCTTCCAAAATACAGATGCTGTTTTCTATCACTTTCTGTAGACAAACAATGAGAAAATATCATCTGCCTTTGAGAGGGAGCCAACAGTCACTGGAAAATAAGAGAAGGGAAAAGAGAGGAAGAGCAATGTGAGCAGCAGGGATGCAACTTGAGAAGCGGAGGACCAGGGAAGGCTGTCCTGAGTACCTGGCTCTGGGGATCAGAGCAGGACCTTCCAAAGCCTTGTCTACATTGCCAGTTACTGCTTCAGGCTTCATCTGGGTGATACTTAATATCATGTACTGTCGTGAAAGGCAGGAACTTTAGTCACCAAGGGTTGGAACTAAGAAACAGAAGTGTTACTGTCTTGTGAATGCTCTCATTATATGTACAGAGGCAGATACTGATCCATGTGCCATGCATCCATCAGCAGGAGCCTCTAGCCTTTCCTGAATGTTTGTTCTCTCTGCTTATATGTAGCTGGAATACAAGATAGAAGTGTCCTTGTCATCATCTGCTATGCTCACACCTTATCTTCTAATAAGTTCTCACACATAAGCAGTAGAGCTTTTAATTTCTTTTGCTCACAAATCAAGAACAGAAAAACTCTTCACTGTTTGTTTATCACTGTAAGTCCCCTTTGCTTCACATAGAACACAGAACTTCCTGCTATTCATTTGTATGTGGTCTCATCTACTGGTAAAAGCTGTAAACTCAGAAAATCACAGTTCACAGACTGCCTATCACATCTTGTAGGCTGACTGCAAATCATCCACCACCCTTGGGAAAGAGCAGCTGAACAGCAAGAAGGTGGCAGTGGAACTGTTGATCCACAGAAGACCCAAAGAGAAAGTTAGCAACCAGGACCCGGTCTTTGAAGAGCAGTAACCCAGGGATGAGCCTTCTCTGGCAGGGTTACTCACAGGCTGCAGAGGACAGCGCGCTGTCACCTGCGGGCTGCCCACAGCCTCTGCAAGGGCTTGTCTGCCCCGGGGCCTCTGGGCGGCGGGACACAGCAGTGCCGCAGCACTGCCGTGGCTAATGCTGCGGGGCTGTCCCCCGCCAGATTTTGTCCCTTTCCTCTGGAAAAAGGCAGTAGATAAAATGTGGGACATACAGCAGGGCCTGTCATCCTCAGACAGTGCACAGATCACCAGGTGGGGGAAGTGAAAAGCCATCAGCACCATTCATATTAAAAAAATCAAAAGTACTTTTTCACTGAGGACACAGGCAGTTATATTCCAGGATGATGGATTTCTGGCCCTGGGAGCATTACGTTACAGCTCAGGGTCGCAGCTCGTTTCCAGCGAAGCAGAGAAGTCTGTAATTTAACAAGGGCTCTGTTCCGCTGGGCAGGGTCCCTCAGCACTGCCCCGGGCCGCCCCTCACGGGACGCGAGCGGCCCGTGCAGCGATCCCCTGAGGGGCCCCGGCCGCCGGCAGGGCCGCGCGATGGGGCCGGCCCCGCTCGGAGCCCTGCGTGCCCGCAG
>VXBR01012234.1:304751-378181 GCA_013400215.1 Cisticola juncidis | reverse complement strand
TTTTTTTTCCCTAACACTGCAAAAGCTCGGGTCACCAAAGTTGCAGAGAGAGTATTTCTGAAGCCTTAGTTCTTTTCCTAATAAAGCAAAGCAAAACTTGATTGATTTGATTCTCCTCCTTTGACTCTCCTCCTACTGCTTATTATGGTAAATAATCCACAAAAAAAAAAAAAGGCAAGAAGATGACGCCAGTGCAGCTTCTGCTTTATTTTTGGCAGGGCTCTGGAATACCAGTGAGAACTCTCGGAAGCAGAAAGGCATTTATTTAAGTGACAAAGCAAATGCCTTTCTGTGACTCAACAAAACTCTGCATTTTCAGCAAGGTCTGCATCCCCCTCAGCAGGGATGTGCTACAATTGAAGCCCCTTTTTAGAAATATTCAAGCTATCTGGCTTTGAGTGGGCCATGGCCTCACACAGTAATTTTGATATCCATCATCTGAGAGGGAGGATCATGAGTAACTCTCTACAAATAAAACTGTAGCATTCTTATTGAATACTTGCAGTAGACTTTCAGCATGGTCTTTAGGGATTATCAAAAGTTGTTTTAAAGTTAATTCTAGATGTCTAATGAAGTGAAAAAATAGTATGTCCCTCTTTTCTCCCACTTTTTTCCCCTGCTTCACTCAGCAGTTTACATTAACAGTGCAAAGAGCCCTATTACTTAGCCCTATTAGTTAGGGTTCGGGCTATATAGAAAAAAATATTTCTAAAGATGCTTAAAGTATTCTTATTCAACCAAACAGTGCCTAAAAAGATAGATAAAAAGTTGTTCAGAGTTGCAGAATGATGGTTCTGCATAAAGATACATAGAATCCCACCTGATGCTCTGAGGGGATAGGCAACTTGCTTAATATAGTGCTGTCTGTGCTCAGAGATGAAGCAGCTGATCCAGCTTGTTAGAATTTTGAGACCTCACTCAGGGCCCCTAAGAGGGAAGTTCAAGCAAACGAGCACTTCCACTTTAATTTGATCTGTTTTACTCGTTACTAGAATGGTTTTTTGTGTATTTTCAGTAAAATATATTCAATTAGCTTTCACTAAAATCTGTTTTTCAGATGTTGGGATAAAGAAAGGACAGTAGATCTGAACTGAAGAAGTTTAGGATTGGCAAGAAATGACTGACTAGTCTCACCCTGGTTCCTTAGGTAGAACTGTCAATTTTGATTTAAGCTGCATTGTTTAAAGCTGTGCAGAGATGAGGCCGTGAATAATTAATGGATGAATGGATGAAGAAAACACGCATTCTTGAGAAGCTTCTTATCTGATGTAATAAATGATAACATCCTGTGTTTCTTCTGCATTCAGAATGATACAGATCTTGGACCCGAGACCCTTGCCCAGCTCCAGCATGCCAGTGGATATGGCCATGCGAATTTGCATAGCCCATTCTCCGCCGCTGAAGAGTTTTCTCAGCCCCCTCGAGGACTGCCAAAGAACCAACTTTGTGAACAGGCTCAAGCCTCTCAGGCCATGTCTTCATGTGAAATGTGACTCCCAAGATCAGAAGAGCGACTGGAACCCCTCGCCAGCCCGAGCCAAGAAGCGTGTTGTGTTTGCAGACTCCAAGGGGCTGTCCCTGACAGTGATCCACACCTTCTCCGAGTTCCAGGAGCCCCCTGTGTGGGATCTGCAATTTGACCTCTTAGGCATTGAGAACTTAACATCCAACTTAAAACTCCATGAGGAGAAAAACCTGATTCTGGGGTTCCCTCAGCCCTCAGCTGACTACTTGGACTTCAGGAATCGTCTGCAGACTAACCGGGTCTGCCTGGAGACCTGCACCCTGCAGGAGAAGGTGCTGTCAGGCACCGTGAAAGTAAAAAATGTGAGCTTTGAGAAAAAGGTTCAGGTTCGTATTACTTTTGATACGTGGAAGACCTACAAAGATGTTGAGTGTGTGTACATGAACAATGTTTACAGTGATTCTGAAAATGATACCTTCTCATTTGCCATTGATTTCCCTCCTGCCATTTCCTCTGAAGAGAAGATAGAGTTTTGCATTTCTTACCAAAGTGGAGAACACACCTTCTGGGACAATAACGAGGGTCAGAATTACAAAATTGTACACACAGAGTGGAAGCCTAATGGTGTTCAGATACCATCTGCCAAGGAAGGCTATGTAGATCTTCATACTTCAAGGAGAGGACAAGAGAGAGAACCTGATCAGCTGGGCAGTCCAAGGTTGTCCAGTGGTCTCTTTCCCCAGTGGCAGAGCCTGGGTCAGATTGAAAATTCATCACCATATTGGTGATCCACACTACTGAGGAAGCATCCTTCCATTTGGCACCAGAACAGTGCTAGTTTTCTGGCTCACATACTGCATGGTGAAACCACCTGGCAGGTTTTGTGTGCTGTCTGAACAAACCCAAGTTCATTAGACTGTGGGACTTGTTAAACCATATTATGCTCCTGAAGTTCCTAGCCAAACCTTATCCTTGGAAGAAAAGAAAACCAAGGTGCAACTTGTGTGTATGCTGCATACTATAGGAGTAGCTTGCCTGTATCTTGAGTGTATGCTGCTTTCTTCCTGCTGTCAGCTCTCCTGGGCCACGAGGAGGGAGACTTGCAAAGTGGTATGGAAGGCAGTGGTGTCTCAGCAAGCTGTGGTGACTGTGTGTGAGAGTATGTGTGTGCACAGGGATGGAAACAGAATGCCACACCTCATTTTGCACCTGTCAGGAGTGCAGGAGATGCAGTCAGGAGGCTTTCTGTGACCCTCTACATGCTTGTAGCAAAGGCAGGTAGGGATGCATGGCAAAGATTTGTGGCTTCAATACATGTTAGGAAACTTGGAGAGAATAACTGAAAAGTGAGAAAATGGGAAGAGGTAGAATGTTCTACATAACTTGGAGATGTGCAATGTTCTAATTGCTTTTTTCCAAAGCTGCTTTTTTAGATCTCAGAGAAAGATGTATGAGATGAAATGGAGACTAAACAAAATGATGTAAAGTGAATAGTAGAAGTGACCACTGCTTTAAGAAGGCATTTCTGTCCTTACTGTCCTTGTGAAGCCTTGCATTTGATATCAAATGTAACCTTGACTTCACCATCCTACTTATTTAGCAGGTAGATGATTGCCTTTCAACGTTAAAAGAAAAATGTGCCTTTGAAAAAATTTTAAAGCCACCTGACTATGTCAAAAAGAGGGTTAGGCAACAAAACAGCAAATTGTGAATTTCCTGCTCTATAGTATCATTAGGTGATTCCACTCATCACCTGATCTATTCTTACAGCATCTGATGGTTGAATATCCTGCTCCTAATGGCAACGTTAGCCATGACTTTTCACAAGTAACATAGGCAAGGTCCTTCATATTGAAGACAGTGAATTAGCTGCACTTTTTGAGAGCTAATTTCTTTAAAAAAGCGGGGTTGTTACTAGTTTTTTCTAGGCCAAATATAGGCTTGCACATAGAAAACTCTTCTGGTTTATTTTACCTCATTTTTTTAAGTTTATTTTTTTTAGACTTTAGTAAACTAATATATATTTTGTATCTGTATGCTTGTAATTTGGCTTTCTGAGTTGTCAGACTCTAAATGTTGTCTGGGTTTCATGCAAGACTTGTGTGAGAAATTGTCCAGTACATGCTCAGCAAGGTGTGAATGCTAGCACACCTTTTAACTATACAGAAATGGTGTTAACATCAAAAAATAAATCACGTTTTTGTCCGCAGCTAAGAAGTATAATAGCCTGAGTGTGAAACTACTTGCAGTGCAGCAAGATGTTAAATAGTAAGGGGAAATAAGCCTCCTCCACTAATTGCACTTTTCCTTATGTAACCTTTGCTGTTACTTGTAAACTAGCCATTTTAAGAATAAATTTTATTTTGATACATCTGGTTCTCACTGTCTCAGCTCAATCTATCTATTTTCTCAGCTTCTGTTAAACAAATTTAGCCATGATACAAGGTACAACCAGTTTGTTCTGTGCTGTGAGATCTGCTAAAGCTGGCTGTGGTATGGCATCTCAGGTCAGAAGCTGCCATTACCCTGAAAATGAAATCCAAACTATTCACTAAACAGGAGATCCTCCAAAGTATTCACCTTGCAAGTTGTATAATTTTAAAAAATCACTATATCTTACTAAATTTACCCGGAATATTTAGGTTTGACAGATTTTGTCAAGAGTCTTGCTTTGCTGTCTGGCAGGAGTGCGTCTTAATCTGAGGGCCAGACTTACCTGCTGAGCTAGAGCATATGTGACACGGGGATGGGTGAATCTAGACAGCAGCATTTAAAGTTTCTGGCTTGGTTTCACCTTACCTTGGCTGCTTGTGCTGCCTCCTGCAGCTGTGCTGCTGTTTAGGGCAGTGGGAGGTTGCACCCAGCAATCCACAGACCTGCCATGCTCTGAGCCAGCTGTGCACCTCTGATGCTGCAGCGTGGCCTCACAGGCACTGAGAAGGGACACGAGGGTGGGGGGGCCCCAAGGGCCCTTGTCCCCTGGGGCATGGGCAGAGGGCACCCCCACTCCTCCTCCATGGCCACAGACAGCTGCACAGAGGGAGATTTCTCAGTACATTAACTCACTGACAAAATGCAGTTTAATTCGGTCTGCTGCACGCAAAGGCAAGGGGTTCCAGCAAGAAATCTAGCTTTAATTGTGAAAAAGCAATTCCCAAAAGGCAGAAGACATGAAGCTAACAGCAATTTGCTGACTTGAGGAATTAATTTAGTGCTTTCACATGGCTGGACACAGACCCCAGCTACCAATCTCAGACTCAGTTACTAAGTACACTGGCTCTTGATGGGCAGGAGCTCTTCCATACTGGACCACCAGGTCCTTGCTCTAGGGAAAAAAACGAAAGGAAAATTTGTAACTTAAATGTCTTGAAGGCTCCTCTGCCTCAGTGTGAAATTTGGCTTCAACAAACTAGATTCTGAGTAAAACAGAAGCCCTCTAGCATGAAGAAAAGCAGCATTTTTTATCCTTCAGCCAGGCTTTGAGACCAGCCAGCCCAACTGCCCTGCTCCTGACTGAGACATAAATCACTTAAAAATACCAGAAGACAGATTCCTTTGACCAAGCCTTGGCTTTAAGCCAGTTGCTTTGCAAAGATGTCTTGCAAGGTCCTACTTGCCCAGCAGAGAGTCAGTGTCGTGCTGCAGTGTCTCTCAGCAGCTTCAAAGCTCTCCCTCAGCTCTCCCTCAGAAAGGGCAAAGGATTTCTCCTTTCTCCACTCCCTACCAAAGCAACACAGTTTCACTCTTTCCTCTTTTAAAACAGCTCATGTTTAACTCTAAAGCTCACTTCTATCAGAAGGGTAGCAGGCTGCTGGAGAAAAGTATTAGCAACATTAAGGTATATTAACTGAGAAAAACACTAGTCTTGCAAATCTTTTTATCAAACACTGAGAAAAACATCACCATTAGAGAATTGTCTTTGCATCAGATGCTGCCCTTTCAGACACATCTGTTCCAAAACCTAAAGTTATAAAGCAAATGTGGTCCTTGGAAAAAAAGCTTGCAACCTGTGGCACCATCTCATTCTCTTTGGAAGTCACTTTTTCAGCTGCACTGTAAGCTGTATTTCCACAGTAACGTGACAGCAGTGAATAACTGGATTCACTCCTATACCTCTACAGTGTCTGCCTTTCAGTTATAGCCTATGGGTGGCACAGTGCTTACAGACTTTATTCTTCAAACAAGAGTGTTTCCAGTTGGGTTCCTAATAGCTGTGTTCACTTTTGAGCAGCTAGATCTAATTTTGCCGTGCAAAATTCAATTAAAGTTTGCTGGTATTTTGTATTAACAAAGATCTATCACCCTGGAAGATCTGTGTCTGAACATTTCCTGGGAACATAATTAGAATTTTCACGGGCAATTAGTGAATGTCTTTTTCTGCAGTTAAATATAGCTAAGCAAATCACCACAATTTAGATAGTAAATCTGGTATATTAATGGTAATGTGGTAGATGTTACGGTATTAAATATGCAATACAGTATTAAATAAAGAAACAACTCCCATCTCTCAGGCACTTCTGAGATTTAGAATGAAATGTAATCAAGAGTAAACTATTTCCGTGAGGCTAAAATAAAAGAAAGTTAGAATGTGCTAAATCCTCTTGAGAGGTCTCTGCTCCTGTTTCAAGAACCACCTGTACCTCAGCCTTTCCTGGCTGGCATTCACCTATTCTTACAGCCCTTCAGTGATGGTGGCTTCCAATTATTCTTCCAATTATTCTTTCCTTGCCTGAAGAGTCTCCTCAGGTCTTAGCCTGATTAAAATTAAGCTCTCAGCTTCTTGTTTTATTCTGCATAGGCAAGAAGAAACACCTATTTCTTTCCTTATTATAAAAATAACCTGTAATGTCTTGAGAGCAAGGAACAGTTTTCGTCCTCTTGCTACATCCCTTTTCTAGGCTATGTACCACTTCATTTCATTAAAATGAACATTTTGACTTTCCATCCTTGTTTGGAAAGGATCTTTTGCAGCTTTGAATTTTTCTTAATGCAGAAATATCATTCTTGACTAGCTCTGGCAAAAGCCTCACGGTATGGTCCTCAAGGTCACCAGTGAAAACTTAGCCCAGCTCAGTACCCATTTTTCATTGCTTAACTGGCTTCATCTTTCTCATTGAGAAAGGCCTGGGGAATGCACAGCTCATTTCAGAGCTCGAGAGCCTGTCTGTGAAGCTCATGACAGCTGGGCAGACTGAATCACTGATGCACTTCACTGACCATTTACTCTAACAATGGCATTTCCTTCATGTAAAGAGAAATAAATGGCAAAGAATTAAATAAAATAATTTGCCTCAAAGGTGTTATTGGGGAAAAACATCTTCTATCTCTTCATATTTCAGGTCATTGTAATATTTTATATGCTTTTAACCTACAGCACTTCAAACCTTACTTTCAGGAACAGAATGAATGTGGCTGTTGCTACAAACTTGGTGGCAATGAGAGTGTTAGGGCAATTGCCCTTACTTGCAAAAATGGGAAAACAACCCAAAACCTTCACACAGCAAAACTCCTGCCCTAAATAGTCCCCTCATCCCCAAATTACACACACAGCAGCAGCTAACTGTGAAGTCATAACTGTGAAATTATTATACCAAAAGCAAGTATCTCAATTTTTCTTTTCCAGAAAATGTCTCTTACGGATGCCCCTTTGAGAAAACAACATTTTAACAGATGAATTCAGAGTACGCAGCAAGCATCATTAACTGAAATCAGCAGAAGGTCAGGGTGAGGTTTTTTTGTGCGTATTCTTTTGGTTTTGTTTGTTTGTGGGTTTTTAAGTGTTTTTCTTCACAGAGCTTTGTTTTTTTCTCCTGCCTTCTCACTCACAATCTCCCTCCAGTTTTCCTTGCCTGGAGCTAAATCAGTATTCAGCCAGAAGACAGATAAATTCTCAAAGCATCCAGCCTTACTTTGGCCCAAAAGTGAATAGAATTTATAGAAATATACAACAGCATTTATAGAGATACACAACAGCATTTATAGAGATATACCAACCCTCAAACACAAACCCATAACATACCAACAAAGCGAAAAACCAAACCCCCAGTTCTTGTTCTCAATTTAAAGCTAATTATACACTGCAAGTCTACCAGGTGCTAAGAATGTTATGGTACAGCTCAGACATCTTTGACTTGGTTCTGAGCACCAGAGCAAATCTACGGACCCCAGACACACAGATCTGTCCATAAAATCAGAGCTCAGCCACAACCATTGTCAGCCACCCCTCTTCTACTCATCAGGGTAAAACTCAGGCCACACACTGATACAGCACAGAAACACACAGGAGCTGCAGCGTTGGATGGGGAGAGTTAAACTTGATTTTTGTGTTCAGGTGGCACAGTCAAATGTCAACTATTGATACTCTTTGAACTCTCCACCTAGCAAAGGCAAGTAATGGAAGACCTCTGAAAGTTTTCTGCTCAGTTTTTCTTGTTTTCTTGGAACAGTCTTCCATAGCCCAAACCAGCCTGTGGTCTCTGTGTCTGTAACTATCACCTCAGCAGCTGCACCACCAAAAGCATTTCCCTTTGCTCTGCATTGGGAAGTCAGGAAAAGTTAACTTCCAAACCACCCTCCTCAGCCCTAGAGTTTCTCTTCTTTTCTATCAGGTTGTAAATCCCTTTCTTACCTGCCATAATCTTTTGAAAGGCCACGGTTGTCTGAATTTCTGGAAAAGATCACTTTCAGAGGTCTGTTGTCATTTTTGTTCAGGAAGGACACGTAGCAGGATATAATCACAGTACAAAGGAACTGTCTGCTGGTGCAAAGGCAACCTCAGCTACTGCCATAGGAGGTCATAGCTCCAAAGGACAGGAACTAAGATCCACTTCCAGTAGCAGGAGATGGAAATGATCCTTTAGGGAAAGCTGGTATTGCTGAAGCTAGTTTCCTGCAAGCCTGATGTTATCCTGGGGGTGGTGGGTGTGTGCTGCACTGACAGCACCTGAGAAAACGGGCATAGCAGGTGCTGCTTGTATGGCACACATGGTGGTTATTTGCTAAATAACAGAATTACATTCTTTCTGCAAACCAAACCTTTATCATGCTGAGGAAAATGAAAGGCACGTTTCACAGGCCCCTGTCTCTGTATCCTAGGTGTACTGGGACCAGTTGCCCAACTTAGTGCATTGAATCATGGTGAAACATGAAGTCTAGTCATCAACAGAGAAGCAGCTGGGGCTGTGCTGAATGCGGTGCAGACCCTGCTGGAGTAAAAGCTGTGGTACAGAGCATCTCCACTCAGCTGGTAGAGAGTAATCAGGTTCTGCACTACATGATAAGATTCTGCTCCTCTATTGCAAAATCCATGAGTAGCTGTATACTGAAGAACTCAACTCCAATATTCATTTTAGTTAGTAATTAGGAAAAATAATATTTTTTATTTTCAGTGAACTGCAAATGTCTATTATTGTATTATAATTCTCAAGATTGATTACACAAATAACATTGTATTTAATTCTATACAGCGAAAAATGTGCTACCTCAAATATAAAATGTCATACAACTGCTACCAGTGTACATCCTGGGTGTGTGCAGGTTAAGGTGTCACGTAGCTACAGCCTCAAGCAGCTGACTGACAGAGAAGGTTGTGCTGGGTTTCTCCCCCTATTACTCCTAATAATGCTACAGTCATTATTCAGAAGGAGGAAAAAAGAGAGGGATGAAAAGTGTTTCTGAGATCACATCCTGCTCCTGGTTATTAGAACTCCCATCTTACTCTTGCCAGCTCCAGGAGAATGCCCAGGGCAGGGTCATGTGGCTGTGAAGTTGTTCACCCTGTGGTCTTTCTTGTCTCTTGTGGTAGTACGGAAAAGAATTTCTTTCTGTCAGCATGGCAGTGATGAACAATCACAGAATCACAAAGAGAAGTCTGTGTAGTCATTTTATACAACAGGTCACCTTTCCTAAAGTCTCCTTAGAGAAGGACAATTATGCCCTTTAGAACCTATGGTTCAGAGGTATGTACTAATGCCTTCTTCAGCCACTGGTGAACATATTGCAATGCCTTTACAAGGAATAATTAGGCATATATATAGTTAATTATCTTATTAGGGCAGCAAGAGCAGTGAGAATTTCAAAATATTTCCCCCCCTTCCTCTCCACATGGATTATATTAGCCCCTCTGGTGTTTGCTTATTCCTCTTGGGAGCCTTTTCAAAGATTTCTCAGCTCTGAGATTTAATGCCTGGCACTGCTGAGGTGCAGAACTAAAAATGTAAATCTTATTTGTTAGCTTCTGTTTCTAGCTTAGCAATAGAGAAAATGATTATTGACCTGCACATAAAGGCAGAAGGGCCCAAGAGACCCAGCTGCAGTGTGAGCAGAGTGGGGAGAAGAGAGCCCATTGCAGAGCAGCCAGGAGGGGTGGGGCAGAAGTCCCTCTGGAGCTACAGGAGCAACTGGAAGCTGGGGATAAAAGCCCTATCAAATGTTCATTGCTGGCAGGGGGATCTGTTGAAGTGTTATTTCAGGAGTCAAGAGAAGAGTGGTTTTGTCTATGGGCCAGGGAAAGGACTGGGTTGCAGTTTTACTGATATCTGCAGTTAGCAATCAAGTGGTTTGAGGAAAGAGTAAACCCCTGTGATTTTCACTGGATATTTCTGATGTACAAAATTAAAAATGTTTTATTAAAACAGTAAAGATAATAAGAAGAGTATTTTTTCTACTTTGACTGGAACATTATTAACAGCCCTAGTGTTTGCTTTTTGAAGCAAACTACACATAATTTCCAGACACTATTCTAATTTCTATTTTCCAATTTGTCTTGTTTACAGAATATTTTTTAAACACTCAAGGCATAACTATTAAAGCAGTACCTACAAAAAAAGTTTCCCATGACATTTTTGAAGGATTTTCTCGGACAACAGGGTTACCACACCACCCTTGCATGACTAGAAACTAGAATAAAATCCTAGTGTTTTAACTCTATTTTTATACTGTTCCTTTGGTAAATAGAGCAGAGTCATTCACAGGTACATAACCTGAGGCTTAGGTGCCAGAGACCTTTTTGCCCCAGGTTTAAAATATACTTGGGACAGTGGTGGGTTTTTTCATCTATGGTTTCAATTTTTGTCAGAGCAATTTCTTGCCTTTCCTACACTGAGTCACAAGTTTTTGAGAACAGAAAGCAGCTCCTGAAGTAATTTACATAAGGCTTTATTTGTGTGCCTTTCTAGAGACAAATCTGCACAGTGGTTCGGGATGTATTTTTTCTCAGCTGAAGTTCTGGCCTCCCACAAATAACCTTTCATGTTACTATGAATTTGCTGGGTTTGAGACTACACTGGTGAGGGAGAAGTGTCAGTAGGGCAGTTCCTCTAAAACTCATGCCAGTCCTGCTGGAAGTGACTTTGGCTCCTTATGTTCAAGCATCTTTTGTTCTCCAAAGGGCATTCCTTTTCAACACCATGAGCCCACATGATTTCTTGGACAGTTTGGATTTTCCTTCACATAATGGTGCAAATTAAGAGTCTTTGGCCTGCAGTAAAATTGGGATATGTGTGACTGCCTCTCCAGCTGGCGAGAAGCACAACAGTAGAAAAGGACAGCTCGTGGACTGAAGTCCCTGGATATTTTCCACCATCCGGCCCTTAGTGCTTGCCATGGCTCCTCTCTTCCCACGTCAGCTGCCAAGCACAGCCCAGCCAGCTCCAGACAGGGGCAAGGGGAAGGCTGAACTACTGGGGCATGGGCTGCAGCTCAGTGCTTCTCCAGGAAACATTCCTCTGCTCTAAGGAGATGCTGAAATAGTCGTACTGCCAGCATCTGCTTCCTCTTAGACATCTATCTTGCTCCTACATTTGACAGATGGACCACTGACGGGAAGATGAGTGCTGAGAACCTCCCGCTAATTTCACAGATTTGGAAACAAAACTGAGAAATACATGTATTTTTATCTCTCACTTCTTTCACAGGCATTCTACTCCTTCATTCAACAAGGCCAGAGCTACAAATCAAACATGGATTTTGTTTAACAAGGAGTGAAGATGGAGGTGTGGCTGATCTAAACCATTTCACCTGTTTTCATGTTTCTGCAGGCCTGAATATTTCAAACACTATTAAAAATGTATATTCTTGGTGCAAAGACTGCTTCTGAAGTAGAAGAAGCTATTTTTCAGTATCCAGCTAAATTCCCAACTCTATTCTGAATGTGCAGCAAACAGCTAAGATTTCTCTTGGCTGGCTCTCAGTTCTGTTGGTCAGGTGACACAATAATTCTGCTTTTGTGCTTGTCCCTGTTCTTGGGCTTCCTGCAATTTTTCCTGTCATACACCCTCGATTCCCAAACTTTCTGTGGATCTATTCTGACCTCCTGCCCTGCCTGAAATTCACAGGCTGTAGGTGCTAGTGTGAATCAGCAGTAATTACACTTCATCTGTAGGAAAGACAGTGGTGAAGGAGTTGGAGGTGATTCAGCAGAACACTTTATTGGCAATATCACTCGGGAAATCACCACACCTGAGTCCTCGGGTCGAGGGCTCCACAATCACAGATCATTGTGTACTAGACAGCCATCCTAAGGGCTTTCTGCAGACTGAAATTTGCTATCCCATTATACTTCGAGTGCCAATCAAAGCACCACGGCAGGGCAGGGATAGTGCCTAAGTGCTGTGAGCAATTTCCCATTTGTTCCACATGTCAAACGTTCTCTCGATTCTCACAAAACACAGCGCTGTAGTTAGAAGTCATTTGGATCTGATGAGTCAGAGCACATACTATTATTCTGGCACAACTGAGGCACTAGCAATTAAACCTTATTCTCCTGTTGTTCTGCCCTTTTAATCACTGCCAGTTCTTGTGTGTTTCTGGCTTATTGGTTGCTTTGAAGGAGCTGGAGGCAGACAGCTGATCAGGTATCACAGAGATGTTCCATACTGTTGTCAGTCTAACTGCAGAGTTAAAATCTACTGTCTGATCAAAAATGATTGGATTTATGTAATGAATCCACCATGGGGTTATGTTACCACATTCATTAAAACAAGAGCAAAACAGCAATGCATACCAATATCATAAAGAAGAACCAGCAGTTAATTGAGTGATTGGCTTAGTTAATGTTTGTTATAAATTACAGTAATTAGCAGTGTAAACCAAGGTCTTTGGAAGAAAAGTAATTTCTTCCAAAATGCAACTATTTCTAATTTCTTTTTAACACTGTAAAGCTTGGAATAGCTCTTTATGAGGCTGAAGGTGAACGCTCACTGCCTGTGCTGCTCAGAGCAAGCTGTTCTGTGGGACGTGTAAGCCTGCATGTTCCTCTGCAGCCCTGCCAGCCTCTAGCCCTGGGTGTGGTTTCTTCCTTTCTGGTCTCTCCTTCCAAAGCCTAGGAATTACATAACACTTTGTACAAGACAAATCAATAAAGGGTCAACATAAGAATAAAAAACTCCTAGTTTGTGGTTTAAGACATGCAATGCTTTGCATATTTTTCCTACAAGTATTTTGCAGCAATGACATGCTGTCCTCACAGTGCTTTATAAGGCCAAGGCAAGATAATCTTTCCTTATCTCTTAAATATGTGTAATACCCTGAACAGCATTTGCAGATGCTAATATAGAGAGTAGCTTTTATGGATGTTCTAATTTTACAAAATGACATTTCATTATTTGTTTATTTAGTATATTCTCCAAATATTCTGTTTAACACTGACATTGTTTTGAACACATGTCAGAACTGAAGTGCTGGAGGTTTAATGTCAGCAGAAGAGACTGTCTGAAGGCCAAGTAGGGAAAGATGTGAGTGGAATGAGAGCCCTGGGGCCATGCAGGGGGGTCACATTCAGGGGCAGATGTAAAAGTTGCTAAGCCTATTACTGGATCTTAAACATGTAACAATTTTTCCCTAAATTCAGAACTGAAACTTCTCTTCCTAAGGGGAAACAAGGCATTTCAGAAATAATTCTGTAAAAACTACATGGTTATGGAAACAATTGAAGTTAATATGAAAGTGTGTGTTAAATCTTGCTTTTCTCAATAACTTATTTTGCATTTTCCTAAATTGTATTTTAAAATTTTCATTTCATTCACTGCTGCCATATGCTTCGATGCTTTTGGTTTTCCCTCTTTTTCCTAAAAGCCTGGATTAAAACCTACCAGTCTCCTTTCAAGATTGCCATTTCTGTCAAATAAAAGGAACAGAAAGAGGGATATAAAGATAGCAGAGAGAGACTATGATTAAATGGAAAGGGGATTTTTGGTAGCTTGGCTCTGATAACTCCATCATTTCCTCCCTCTTTGCCTCTCAGGCACTGAACCACAAACAGATCCTTCTGCAAGCATGGAGTTACTGAGCTCCTGCTCAGCCCTTTTCCTTCCTGCAGGACTCTGGCCGTGCTGCAGGCATCCAGTGCTGTGAGGAGCATCCATGGGCACAGAGCCAGCCAATGCCTCATCACCAGTGCAGGGCTGGCCCTTCACTGGGACCACACAGGGGATAATTCAGATGGCAGGCTTGCCTCGTGGAGCACAGGCTGAGGAAAAGCTGCAGCCACTGGTTCCTTTGCAAATCTGAGAATAATAAATATTTTCTAGAATCGTTTCCTGCTCACAAATGAATGTTCCCTTTGGATCCAAGTGAAAATGCTTGGAAACAACATTTTCAGGGTATTGCGTTATACTTATAGTCAAATCCTTGCATACAATAAAAAAAAAAGGAATATATTTTAACAGTCTGCTGTTAGTCTGGCTTGCCCTCCCCTATGAACATTTAAGTATTTTTAAATTGCCATTTGATAAAATGCACAAGCAATTCCTGCACTGTCCAAGGGAAATGCATTCCTCCACTTACATGCAATGGGAGAAAAATGGCAGAATCCATCTCAAATGCACACCGTATTTGCCTTTTCCAGAAAAAAACAGACCAAATTTCTTTATATGGTTTTGCAGACCTCCTATACAGTTCTTAGATGTGAAAAGTTATTTTTCCAAGTATGTACAGATTTGTTGAGCAATTAACAATGGCTACAAACAGTCAACACTGAAGCATATGTCTAAGCTCTTGATAAATACCATGTTGAAATGCAGTTGAGATGCCACAAAATATTTTCCCTAATAGGAAATGAAACATAGTCAACTGTTCTAATTGCAGTGATGCTGAGGCAGCAAAGTACATATTCATCAATTCACTTTATCAGAGAGCACCATAAGGACATGACTACCACATTTCCAAGGAGATCCCAAAACAGATCACATTTAAACAATGTTTCAGCTTCATTTTCAATGAAAAGGTTTTCTTTTTAATTTAGAAATGAGGCACGATCTGAAATGTACATACACTTACTCAAGCTGTGGGTTAATGAGGCCCTGCCTCCAGCTGATGCCTCTATTATGGAGCTCATAGCAGAAAGTGTTTTATGCCCACGTCAAGCACAGCTTTGCCTACTTTTGGTGAAAGCTCTTCTTTTTAGAGCTGACAGCAAAGGTGAACACACTCAGTATGTTCTTATAGCCTCATGTACATGTTTTTTATAGCATGATTCTTTAGCTAGGTTATCCCACCTGACCCTTTTTCTGAATAATTGAGCAGTGAGTATACAGCAGAATTGGGTAAGGAAGAAGAAATATCTCAGGAAAAGATTGTACTCCCAACAGCTTCCCAGGGACCCCCAGGGAAGTTGAAGGGAATTCAAGTGCACTAAATCAGGTTTGCACCTTCTGGATGTGGCCACAGGGTTGGAAGAGCTCAGCTCAGAGAGGAGTTGCTCTCCTTCATGGTGGCTCTGAGCAGCAGGGTGGGCTGCCCTAAGTCACAAGTGGCTGGTCTACAGAGCACTCAGGCCTGATTATATTTCTGACTCTCCAGCTTGTCCTCCAGACCTTTCCTGAGGTCAGTCTGACTCCATCAGTGACTTCCATGGGGGACTACAGGGGCAATGCTGACTGGCAAGGTTCCTGGGCACCACAGCCACCCAAGACTTCACAGAGCAGGAAAAGGGGGTGTGTGTCTTCTGCCAGGCCACTTTATAGCACAGAGACTACTAAATCCCCAAAATATGTAGGGTCAGGTAGTGGGTTAAAAAGCATAGATATGAAGAGTATGAGAAAGACCCACAATTTTAACTTATTGCAGAGTCAGAAGACAGATGTATTTATAGCTTTAAATCTCTGAAAAACAGAGACTGTGAAGCCTCTTAGTCTGCCCTCTGGACTCAGTGTGCTTTTGGGATCTAGCAGTCATATCTCCCAGAATGTGGAACTAAATGAACCTTGAAAAAAACCCAAACAAACCAAGAGCAGTTTAAGAGGTGAGGAGAAGTGCCAGAAGTGCCAGTGGTAGGCATCCTTTCCTACCCCCAGCCCAGCAGCCATGTGGGAGATTTTTCTTGCTGGAGCTGCACTAAAAACACTTTGTTCTGGACTTGATTTCAGTGAGAAATATTCCAGATGTCCATTCCAGGGCTTGGCCCCCGGCTTACATTCCTACCTAGAGTCAGAAGGTACTCTTATGCTCAACACAACAACTTGATTTCAACCTGAAAACCACAGACACTTTTAAACTAAAACATGGTAGATTTAGACTAAATAAAAGGGAGAAATTTTTATGATGAGAGTGGTGAAATGCTGGATCAGGTTCCCCAGAGGTGTTAAAAAGATGTGTAGACTGGTTGTTAAGGGCCATGCTTTAGTGGTGGACTAGACAGTGTCATGGTTATGGTTGGACTCAGTGACCTTAATGGTCATTTCCAATTCATAAATGATTCTATGATTACTCTTGAAATCCACTATAGACAGTGAGTTCTGACTGTTCCTTATGCTCCCCTCCCCTTCTGTAAGAGTCCCCCGCAGATACCTCAGCTCAGTGCACACTTCCAAGTCCAAACTTCCTCCACTCCTTTGAATGCTAGAAAACAAACAAACAAACAAAATTTCCAAAACCAGTGTTTCTTTTAATAAGGGAGAGAGTTCATGTGCTATAAGAAACATTCGTTCTCTCTACAGAAAATCAAGAAAGGACCAGTGAGACAGCAGCATTCAAAAAGTGCTTTTCTACAGCCCTGTGCTAGCCTCATTGCTTCTTGAGAAACATCTTTCTGGGTATTTCTCTGAAGAATTCATTATTCCACCCAGTGACTTCAATTTATTCCATCTAAACAGTTATATTTAGAAAAGTTGCAGTCAAAACCATACAATGCCATCATTGATTTATGTGCACAGCAGCAACAATGAGTAATAAAGTTAAAAAGCAATAAGAGAGGACTAGCAGATGGGCAAAACACAAAAATAAACGTTTTGATAAAAACACAGATTCAGCAAACCACCAAACCCAGCAGATTCTTGGGAGTTTGGCTTTATTTGGGTTAACTAAGTGAATTTGCTAAGAATGTTGTTACGCTATCCTCATATTAAGGCAAAGAGCATGGCCAAAGACAGTAGAACATAATTTGAATATCAGAGGATGAGTGTATCAGAGAGAAAATGCAGAATACACTGTAGCTCAGTTGCACTTTGCCCCCATCACATAAACTTATAAATCTTTCTAGAAGAGCTGCCCTTTCCCACAATCCAAGCCACTAAAACTAGATGCAGGAATGGAATTTGTGCACTCAAAGTCCTCAGCTACTGTTCCTCACATCATGCTTTCCCACTTTATATGCAATGCTTTTATTTCAGGAAACGGGGCTCAAACTCAGGGAAAAAGTACAATAATGTAAGTGTATACTTGTAATACTGAGCCATCTTAATGGGACATATAAATTTGGCAAATAACTTCTCATTAACAAGATTTTGGCTCAACTGGGTTCCTGTTTCCTGCACCAGGATAGGAAATATTAATGGTACTTTTGTACTGGGGAATGTGGCTTCATTACCACTGGGGAATCCAGTGCCACTGCCAGTAGTGGCTTGGGTGAAGATTCTGAAACTCAGCATCTCCCCTATTTCCCATATTCAAGAGCTTTGAACCTGCTCACAGATTGGTAACCCCTCCTTTTGATCAGAAAAAGACAGTCACAGGCTTTATTCTGTGATAATGAAAGATGATTTTTAAGTGGACAGCCCTGCTGCACAATTCATTGCAATCTGAAATGAAATGGAAAGATTATGAGGAGAATGGTTTTCTTGTATACAGAACTTCTGTACAGAACTAACATTTAATTATATCTTTTTGTTCTAAGAAGATCTGAAAGTAGCTTCTAACTGCAATTATAACCTGTGGATGGCAGAACATATTTCCAAGATAATAATCTGTTCTGGGCAGATAACGAGATTTACATGACCTGAGACCAAGACTGAAGTTTAGAAACACTTAGAGAAATAATTTCTAGCGTGATGATTTCTCAACAACTCTAAATGAATCCAGCTGTAAGGTGCATTTGCCCTGCCATCCTCCATTGCCTTTATGCTTCCTGCCTTCTGCTGGACCCATGGAATCAGACAGGGACAGGGGCAGGACCCTGTAAAACCCAGCTGTAAACCAGGCTCCTTCTTAGCTGCATTCAGTTTTCAGCAGAACAGCAGTTCTGGTTACAGCAGTGCTTTTGAACAGTAGAACAGAAGAAACCCAGTGCTTCTTTGGCTGCTGTAAATGGATAACCTGGTTTGTGCAGCAGCAGCAGCTCGGGAGGATGGGAGGGATGGGAGGGATGGGAGCTGCAGGGTGTCACCCTCCAGCCCCGCGGTCCCTGGTGCACAGAGCTCCCAGCCCGTGCCCAGAGAGGCACTGCCAGCCTGGGGCAGAACCCTCTGCACCACTGGGAGCAGGGCTGCAGGACCTGCCTGGTGCTGCCAGCTATAATCTCTGGCCCTGGGCAAACTTTCTAGTGTGAAAACTCACAATAAATAGTGTTTTAATGTAAAAAATATGGTATGCAACACACATAAGTAGGTTTAATCAGAAACAAAAGCCGAATACTGTACAAATGAGGAAATTTTGGCCACAGGAGACTGTAGAGCAGTTTTCTCAAATATGCATTTGTTGGCTAGGGTGTCTCAGTCTATCAATTCAACATTTTCCAAATTAGGAGGGATTTATATAAACAGAGCATGGTCTCTAAGGTGCTGTTTATGGTCTGTCTGGTATAAATATTTATGATCATTCTAAAATTAGCGATTTTTCTAAAGTGTGCTTTTGTTTAATACTGCTCCTGACAGTCTCTTTGGTAAATATGCAGTTTTGTTTCTTATGAGAGAAACAGAAGCAACAGAGAGACCCACTGAAAACACTGCGACAATGGTGGCTTATGGCTGGAGGGTTGTTCTCGCTGTGAACTGCAGTCTCTCTGCTGTCTGAGAAGAATTCCCTCCTACACACTTTTCCTCAGGGCATGCAAGCCTTTTCCCACGTGCCCATTCAAACCTATCCATGCCACTCAGGAATATATATAGGAACAGAGTGCTGGGAGGAAGTGCTGGAGCTGCTGCCTCCTGCTCAGAACACGTGTGATCACACAGGGTGCAACTGCTTACTCAGATCTGGTGTCAGAATGATAACTCATGTCCTCTCTGCAGAAGTAAAAATAAATTGGGTTCAGCATGAGTTCAACAATCTAAGGTGGCATATCAGCAGTTACCAATCTTCCTGGGAGGTGAGGCATTTTTCAAGTTCCCACTAGGAGGCAAGAAACCAGGTAAAAGCCTGGTGCGTGATGAGGGGCAGGGTGCTCACACTGACGTGACTCAATTCATTGGTCGTGACTTCAGTGGGCTTTTGTGAGCCATGACTGCAGCATCTTTTAGCAGGATTTCCTTGAGTCACTGGCCTGTCTATTACAGATCTATAGATCCACGGAACCTGAGCAAGTTTATAGAATAGATTGTTCCTGTTCGTGTACTGCATTATGAATTCTAAAGTGCAACTGTGGGTAGACTGTCAATTCATTTCTATCTTAATCTCTCTTTTGAATAACAAAGCTATATTAAAAATTTGTAACCATCCCATTGCCAGATCTTGCAAGTAAAATCTGCTCTTAGTATAGAATCACCAAATGAGAATAATAAATGACTGAAAATCATTATGAACCTCCAAATCCCTCACCAAATTCAGTCATCCAAACAGTGTCTCTTCTTCCTCTCTCTCCATTCCCACTCTCCTCCCTTATCACACAGCTAGGAACATGGATTTCAGCAAGAGTTAAGCAAGATTCCTATGGTCCTCCACTTGAACCACTTCAGCAAATCTCAAAGAGAAAAAATTTAAATTAATTTATGACAATTTACCAGGAAGATGGAAAACTGGAAAACTGTAAAGAGGACAACCCACTGCTATAATTCAATCTGCATGAGCTGACAAGATGAATGATTAAAGTACTTTTGCAAATGGGGATGAATTTGTCCAAACTGGGAGAAGCCAGGCAGTAGTGATTGAAAGGGAAAAAAATGGGTTCTAAAAAGAATTCGAGATCACAGGGAATAATTAACTGAACATTGTATTTTTGTTGATAAATACTTGATAGCTGTGGTGAGAAGGAAAGAAGAATGAGCCAGACTCTTCTCTGCCATGACAGGACTGTGGCAGGACCAGAGGCAATGGACAAAACCTGAAACAGAAAATTCCCCTTAAACATGAGAAAACACTTTTTCATTGAAGTGTAGTGAAACACTGAAACAAGTTACCCAGAGAGATTTTGGATATCCACCCTTACAGATATTCAAAGCTGGACCAGGCAGAGCCCTGGACACCAGCCCTGGCTGCAGCTGCTCTGAGCAGAGTACTTGGACTTGACAGCTTCCAGAGGTCCCTGCCAACCTCCACCTCTTGTGATTCCTCAGCACCTACAGAGATCAGAAATATGAGGACAGACCAGAAACTTATCCATGGGACAAGATTCAAGAAATAGGAGTTGAAGTTTATTGCAAAGTTTTGAGCATTTGACTTGCTGGAGCAATTTGCTAAGGACTATTGTGGACATTGCAACAATACCAACTTTAAAATCAAATTAGACATTGTTCTAAATATAGTGATAGGACAAGGGGGAATGGCTTTAAACAGCAAGAGGGTCTTTTAGTTAATGGTCTATTCTATATAAAGTATATTCTTATACTTCATAAAACACATTCCTGAATGGGGCCTATGTTCCAGTGAATTTAAGTATCTTAGTGTATCTTTCAGCTCATGATTTTCATTACATTCTTGTGGCCTCAGAAAATTGAAAAAATGCAAAATATATTTTTTTGAATGCCATTGTCACCTGATAGAAAAAATCCTACAGTGAGAAGACTAGTGGATAGGCTTTTTTAACACCATAAATATATTTTCATAAAAATAAAAACACCTTTGAAAAAGAAAATATAGCAAAAGAAAGTCCTGCACAAGCAATATTTCTCCCTGAGTTGCCCTGCAGGATTGGTCTTTGCAGGGAGAAAGTACTGGTGTATCTCTTAGGCTGTGGTTTTTAAAAAAAGTTTTTAAGATGAAATCTCCCAAAGTACAGCTGTAACCACAATGCCCAACTGTGGTTAATACTTGTAGATTTGTGGAAGATGTGCCTGCTTTCTTCTGACTACAGAGGATGATGAGGGTGATGGGCACAGAACTGAAGGTCATGAAGAGGTTTTGTATTCCAAGCTAGCTCAGAGCATGTGCACCCGAGCAGCACAATTTCCAGCTCTCTGTGCATGCAGTGTGGGGTTCAGAGTGCCTGAAATATTTGACCTGAGGAGCCTGCTTCAGGTCAAATATTTATCTTTTGACAGCCCTCTGGTTGGGTCTGTGCAGCCGCTTTGTCCAGCTATAGTGTGCTGCAGACATTCAGGTTACAGCACCCATTTTGCTGCATGTCCAGCCTCTGTGAAAAGCAGAATATCCTTCCCATCCTTCCCTTTGTGGCAATTTTCAGAAGTGAAGGTGGTACAGCTTGTCAGTATCTTCTGTGGGATGGCTGGGTAGTGACAGCCTGGGCTCCATACTGGCGTGAGGCACACCAAGAGAGAGCTGGGGGCTGTTTGTCACAGCCTCCTGTCAGGCAGCCACACCAAATCCCTTCAGACACAAAGAGGGCATTTTTAGAATCACTAACCTTCAGTCAGTGACAAGCTAGACAAAGTGATGTGTTTCAGAAAACTGATGCTCAGGAAGGAAGATTGGAGATATCAGGGAAAGAGGATTCTCAGCTTTACAGAGCCATATTAAATATGTGCTAAATCTTTTCAAAATGAAAAGAAGTAAAAGTAAGTTGGCTAAAACCACCAAGTGTGTTTGACCTTTCTTTCCTATAAGCAAAATCTTACAGTTGAGCTGAGGCATCCCTCATATGAAAAGGAAAGATCTTGCGCCCTCTCGTACGTTATTCCTTTCTAGATGTGGGGAAGATGCCATTTGCAATCTGATTCCAGCCTTTCTCCCTAATCAAGAGACCTGCCCATGAGATGGGGCTGCATGGCAGATCCACCTCCCCACAGAAAGCAAAGCTGTGCATTGCCCGTGCCTTGGAGCACTCTGGAACAGGGACCAGGGCTCAGAAACACCCAAAGCATCTCACCAGCCTGCCCCTCTAGCCTTCAACTCAACTTTGGTTAACAGAAAACCCAGCGAAGACATCCTGCACACACAAAGAGAAATATAAAGAATGTTGCAGTTCCAATGGAGTCCCAGATCCTTTCCTCTCCACCCCAGACTCCCCAGCCCCCAAGCAAAAGCGACTGGAGAGGCTGCAGCAGCCCTGGCACAAGAGTGCAGAACGGGCACAGCTCGTTCTCTCACATGAGCAAATTGCTAAATACCCACTGTGAGTAAATTAAATACCAACATTATTTGCTGGGACTGGTGCTTTGCTTAAGTGATGCACCCACAGAGTTCATTTTGTAAAAGAAAAGCAAATAAGCACTGCCATTTCTTTTTTAATCTGAATCTGATGATGGGAACTGCTGAACAGTGGGTCACCTGCCTAGCACAGAGTTAAAAGAGTATCTCACAACTTGTACAAAATAATTGTTGTTGGTGTTCTTTTCATATTTTTCATTCCTTCAAGGAGAGGAAAGGAGCAGAGAGGAGATGAAAAAGAAAAAGAATTGCTAACTTATAATGTTTGCTACATTTTTAAAAAATGCACCAGCATCTTACAATCCATTTAAGATTAAGCCAATCATATTTTATACAAAAAAGTTGCATTTGAGCCCTAGGGGAGATGAAATTTTTTGGTGAGCCTCCATGTGTTTACTAATGTGCAGATGTCTAAAAAATTTGTATTTACCAATCAGAGTTTGCCCAAGTTTAATAGATCAAAGAGAAACTAATGTCTGGTAAAATTTAACCATCCTCTTCTAGCTTGTATGGCTGCAGACTCCAAAGCCATGGCCAGAATCAAGTGGGAGTTCTCTGGGACTCACCTGATGTGAGCATGGTTAGAGGGTAACCTTTGAAGGACTGCCAATACAAATGATCCTTCCTGATAACATCTGCCTTGAGCATGATGAAATAGCTCTTGGATCCAATTCACTAAAAACAAAAATCTGACCTCTTCAAGTTAAAAACCCCACAAAAACAATCAAAAATCCCGTGGAATTTCAATGAGAAATTTACTCTACCGATAGGTCTTGATTAGACCTAAAGTGGGATTACAAAAGCACTTTTCATGTTTTAATAAATAAAGATATTTACTCTATAGTGATGGTAATTAATAAATGTCTGATGGGCTCATTTTTTGACTTCACCATGGCACTGACCAGTCAAGGACAGAGTCTTTTCTCATTTGGTTTGCACGTGCTGCTGAAATCAGGCCTCTGCCTCAGCTCTCCTAGGATGAACTTAGAGCAATGAAGGTTGTTTGCAAAAACAGTTAGATTTGCTTGCTGGGGCTGGGGTGTAAAGGCACTGGTATTCTCATTCTCTCTTCTCCCTCCTTTCCCCAATAAGTAGGACCATTTTTTAGTATGCAGCTTATGCTGAAAGTAGCCCAGAGCCCAGATGTGGAAAACTACAGCTATGCAATAGAGAATTTTAGTCCACAGTGAGCTTCAAAAGTCTCTTTTATGTAGTACTTTGACAAATGGGAACCTGAATGTGCCCTGTACACACCTTGCTTTGCATTTGGGAAGGTGAAGGGAAACACTAGGTACACCATTTTGGTCTATTTTTCTTATTGTTTCTTCCAATATTCAGATTATAAAGGGTTTGTCTGGAAGCTCAGTAAAACCATGTATCTCTATTTGTGGCAGGATTTCCTAAGCTTCTGAAGGCTGATCCTCCTGTTTCAGGAAAAGGAGCAAGGTCCTGGCACTGGCAGTTTTCTGTGTGCCCTGTGTGCTTTCTCCCCATCCCCACCCTGACCCACTTTGGATAACCCTGAGTCATGTCACCGTTGCCTTGGGCTTTGTTTTTTCAAAAACACCACCTCAGACTGTCCTTTCAAAAAATAACCCCCCTGACAGTTTCTCTTGAATGCTAGTCTTTTAAGAGGTTACTTGTTGCCACTGTGAATGCCAGTACTCACCCCACCTATACATTTTGACACAGATCTCTCCTGCTATCCTATTAGCAAAGTATTATCACATTTAAATCCAATTATCATTAATTCCAAAGACAGTCGGCAGTGAAAGCTCTTCTCTGGTTTTTGAGGCTGGAAATAAGTGTCACAGGTTCAACTTTATGTTTATTTTTTATAATTAGTTGCTGGCATTATTCCCAGGACTGAGAGCATGAACACCTCTAGCCCAGGCACAGGGTCCCTGGGCATCACCAAAAGGTTACAGGGATCTCTGCAGAAAATTTCAGACTCTGCTGGAGTTGCCATGGAGCAAACTTCCAGCAGAATGAAGAACCTCTGCTTCCAGTAAAATGAACAGCTACCACCAAATTGTGTTAACACATAGGCAGTGCTTCAATTCCATCTGCTTGGTTCAAAAAGCACGTGTAAACTTGGATTTTAGGATATGACACTCAAAGAGCTGATGTAGGCATGTAAGGAAGTGCTATATAAAGCTGTAAGCTTTTGTTGTGACCTCTGCAGCAGAAAGCAGAGATGACTTGTCTGGTTATGGGAGAAATACAACTCCTGACAAAATCCTGTGCCACATATGAACTGCATGAAATGATTCTGAAATGTGAGAGCCTTCTTTTTCTTAACATATTTTAGAACACATTCTCCCACTAATAGCTTCCATAAACACACAGGACAGCTTTGCTGCAGCACAATAAACCATTTCTTGGCTGTGTGCTTTTTGTATTTCAACACACTTTCCTGGATTCTGCTCTCAGCTAAAAAACAGGGATTGTTTCTGCATTTAGTACACAGAAATGTAAGTATTCTGAAGCTGAACGAACTAAACTCATGTCATGAACTAGAAGCCTTCCATTCCTCTCCTGTCTCCTTAAGCAAGCTTTTCAACTGGCCTCTAAGCAAGTTTTTAAACTTCTTTAAAAGCAATTCAGTAAAAAATTAAATCGAAGGAGCTTTCACTCTTTCTTCATGCCTATTAGCTGTTACATTCCTTGGGACTAATTTTCTGACAGGCAGTCCTAGTGTCATTTCAGTCCCCTAAGAATATTTTAGGGTTTTTTTCAGTCTAAGAACAGTAAAAATAAACAATAAAAAAACCCAATAAAGCCAAAAAACCAAAACAAAACCAGAAATAGATTTTGTTTAAGAATCCTCCCAGCTGTTGTATTAAAATTATTTTGCTATGAGCCGTGAGGTAAGGTGCTAGGGTTTTCCAGAAAGGTGGACTGGTGAATTCACTTTCTGGATACAGAAAACACAAACTGCCCTGCAAAGAGCTGCAGCACTGCCTGGTGTTCCAGACAACCTCGTTCACGTGATGCAACCCCAAGGTCTCATCCACTGACACTGGAAACAAAGCCAGCTCTGGGTACTTACACTAAATAAAATCACGCTAAATAAAAATTTTTAGTTATGTTTAAACAATGAACATTTATATCCCAGAGCTACACAGCTGCGATATGAACTCAGACACAGAGGGGATCCACATCCCCACAAACACAAAGCACAGACACTAAGAGGGATACTGCTCTGGCTCTACTAAAGCTTCCTTAGGGAATTTTGTGACTACAGAGAGGGAATTTCATGGTGTCCATGCTCCTAGCAGCTGTGCTGGGGTCACAGCAAGTGGTGTGCCCAGCAGGGCAGACTGACCACACCTCACCAGGGGGTGAAGGGCAGGAGGGGCTGCTGTGGTAAGGAAGAGGTGGCAGACAAAAGGCAGTTTGGTAAAAAGAAACAAGAGCAGGACTCTAGCACCCCAGCACCTTACTCTGACCCAGGAATAAGAGAAGGTCAGGCTGGCTGCAAGTCTGTGGTATTATTATGCTGTCACTCACAGACTCAGGACATTATTCTATTCCCATGAAGAAACAAAACAGTCCTGAGATTATGTTGGCTTGTAGCAAAAACAGCCGTCACATACAGAGACACAGGCTGCACTGTCTTACTCTGCCAATGCAATGCTAATAATCCTGGAGACTGCTGTTCTGGGGAAAACATTTTTTGGAAATATGAACACCCTTCTGCTTAAATGTAGTGAAGATGTCAGTAAATATTTATTCCGTGCATAAATGAAGTCTGATGCTTTAATAATATTTTTAAAGAAGCTGAATATGGGTCAATCTTCAGGGAAGGTGATCAAGAGCAACATATTTTTTGTGAGAGTATGTGGGCTGCTCTAATACTTATCAGCACAATTCTGTATTGATGCTATCAGCTTTCAACAACTGACTAGAAGTTATGGGTTTAGCACCCCTCAAGCATAAAAGCATCAGTGTCACACTCTTTCAAGAAATTTCAAAGGATGCCCAGAAACACAAAGTTTTGTTTCTCAGGCTGTGACAATGTTATTGGGAGTCGGCTGAGCTAGATGCAGAGAAACATGAAACAACCATATAAAGGCAAAGAAAGTCTGTTGTAATCACTGGCTGAGTTAAATCTGTGTTTGTAAGAAGGGTGTCAAGTCAGCCAACAGAAGCTGGCAGCTATGTGTGTGCAGCTAGTTTTCCAAAGAAAGGCCAAACTAAAACTAGAGTGTTTATTCTGGCATCAAGACAGTCTCACCCCAGCTGAAATCTCAGCTATGTCTGTTCTAAGTTCAGCATTATCTTAATTCTATTCAGAGTATTGTTATTCCTTTCAGATACATAGCCATTCTTGAAACAATTAATAATCTCCATCCAGAAGAAATGTTTTTGGGGAAGGTTAGTTCTGGTGAGGTTACCTGACCAGTTAGCCAGCAAAAAGGCAGCCACAGTCTGCTGTCCTTCAGTATCAGGAGCTTTTATAAAACCCTGCATTTCTCTCACTTATTCTTATGGAAAAACCGAAAGGCCCTGTATGTACCAATGGCCTGTATGGGCCAATAATGCCAACATTGTTGCAGCCTCATTTGAGTAAATTGACAAGATAATGTAATTCCCAGGTAAAGGCTGTTGGTTTTCAAACCAGAGCAGTAACAAAGCACACCAGTGTCTGCAAAAGTCACATCACACACAAATCGTACAGCTCAGGGAATGAGTTGGCTGTACTAAACCAAAAGCAAAATAATCACATTTACCTTACAGAGAGAGGTCTGTGGCTGCCTCCATTCACTCAGGCATTATCTGGAGGAGCTGTCTGGGAGCTGCAGTGAGACGGGAAGAGCATCACAGGAGCCTTGGAAAAAGCTATGGAGAGGGAGTGGAACATTGCTGTGGCTGGGATGAGTTCTTGGGAAAGGGCCAGAGCTGAGGGAACCCCACACTCTGTGGAAGGTGGGTGGGTGTTGCTGTGTGCAGGCTGCAGCTGGTGGAGGTGACAGCTGCCCCAGCAGCTGTGGCTCTGCTCACCAGACAAACTGGGGCCAGGCAGGTCTGGGGGGTGCTGGTGGCTCTGCCCAAACCTGGGTGAGCACCAGCTGTGGTCACACCAGAACAGCCTGGTGCCCCCAGGCCTGACCAGGACTGCTCCTGTACCTCCTGGCAGGGAGGGAGAACGTGGAGCCACCAAGCTCTGCCCAGAGCCATGCTCCATGTCCAGTGTCCTGTCTGCTCCCCATGCCCTGCAGGGCTGTACCTGGGCACTTGGGGGCTGCTGCCTGCTCTGGATCACACAAAAGCTCTGACACAGAGCCAGGTGCTCTGCACAAAAGCCCTTTCCAGATCTCTGGAGTTCAGGCCAGTTCCTTCATTTTCCATCAAATCACTTGTACTTACTCTCCAAGGTGTACAACTGTCTGTGAGACGAAAAAAAAGAACAGGAAAAATATCAAAAGAAACTTACAAATTATAATTACTTTATGGAAAAATCTCACAGAATACAAAAATGAAGCCTGAATTTTATAGAAAGAGTCCCACATAAATTATAATGTGAAGTCTAAAGAATTTTATCAAGAATTATTACTTGTTCTTTTCATCTAAACCTGTATTCCTGCTAGACTTCTGCAGCAAGCCTGAAAAGTCCACTTATAAAGCAATGCATTATCATTTATAAAAAGATTTCCAGAGGAATCATTCCTTCTGCAAATGAGCAATTTCATATTTGAATGAGAGTTCACCTTTAACATTCATTATTATTGTTCTAACTGAACAGTTTTATGAAACATTCTTTTGCTACCTTGCAAATGCACTTCAGTGAAGAAGTGCAAGATAGCAAAGATAATTACCTTTGTATCTTTATATAGCTACCCATTAAAGTCACCTGCAATGGGAATAAACATTGTCTTCTAAGTTCCCACAAACATATTTATGCTTCATAGCAGGAAATGAGTTACATTCAGGGCTAGATTTGTATCTTTATTCATAGAATGTCAGCTGTGATGAAAGTATTAGGGACATTGGTACCCAATTGCCAGTCCCAGTGTACCAGTGGATGTAACAGCCAGCTGTTCCTAGGTGGGAATTTAATGCCCTGCTAGGTTGACATAACCACACAGTGTCCAGCTGCTGGGAAGGACAGCTTTGGTACCTCAGTGGTTCACAAGAGACTCCTCTCCCAGAGAAAGCAGACACACAAAATGTACCAGAGCCTGAGTTTAAAATATGGTATAATTTTGTAAATTGTATTATCCAGACTTATCATGCATGTATCAGCTTTGAATTTAATCTCAGCATTAGTTGACTATTCCCCAGAGATGTACCTTGCCAAGAAGATGTACTTTCATTACTTTCCTATTTGATTTTTATAATACTAATCCTGAGGCAAGCTTGAAAAAGCAGAACAGTGGTTAAAGCTCCCTCTGGTTTTGCAGAAAGTTTGTGGAGGTTGGAAAAAGGCTTAGGAAAGGATAATTTACAGCACATACATAGCTTTCAGATCAGATTTAGCAACATGACAAGCCTTGGGGAAACAGGACAGGCCTTGCTGCTGAAATCCTTGAAGTTTTATTGCTGTCACCTTACAGTGACCTTACAATTTGCATGAGATTCTGCCTCTTGTCATCAACTGTTCAAGGGGCTGATGCTCTGCCCTCAGCAGTAACCTGGCACCAGAGGGGTGAGCAGGCTCCTACGATGTGCTGTGGCTCATGTGGAAGATAAACCATTTCCATTTGGTAATTTGTTGTTGTTGTGGTTGTTGTTGATTATTATTATTATTTTCCTGGCATGTGATAGATGAGTTGGCTTTTGTAATCTTCTGAATCCTGTGATCACTTGCCTTACTGAACTGGTAACAACACAGGACTTGGGAATGCATGGGGAAAGAAAAGGGTACTTCACCTGGTCTGTCATTTCCCTTTTAGTCTGTCTATTCATGCTCAGAAGTCTGACTACAGCAGAAAGAGCCTTGGGGAGTGGGCTCAGCCAAATACTTTGCTCATGGAGGCTCGGGGCAGTTGCTGTCACAGACAAGGCCTAATGCAAACCTAAATTCACAAAGTCAGAATCTTTAGGTAAAAAGAACATCAACTCTGGTTTCTTTTGCTTCACTCCCCATCTCTTTGCAAGCTGCTGTACTCACCTTTAAGAGAAGTGTCTGCAATGAGACCTGACAATGAGAGCATTGGAAAGGAGCTCAAGAATAGTCTGAAATAGCATTTTTGCTTGCCTGAGGCGCACCTGTGATTGCCAAGTCACACTCACACACACCCCCAGAGCCTTGTTACTGAGAGGGCAGGCTGAAAGCCTCGGCACAAGAAGTTCTTCCTTCAGCTGCAAATCCAGTCCAGCTCACAGACTCTGGCTTCATCCTGTAGAAGCAGTGTTGGGTCCCTCCCTGTGGACTGTTACCAGGAAACTTGAAAGAGCACAAACAAGGGAAATTATCTCCTCCTCAAAATCAGCAATTTCACCCTTGAAGAAGAGAGAGCTCACCTTTTACAAAGCTAAATTAAATAAAGGTAAATTAAATTCCAGTTCCATTTGAATAGTTTTGTGAAACTGTGGGACTGGGACTGAAGGCACAGCCCCCTGCCAGGAGAAAGCTCCTGCTGATAAACCAGATCCCAGCAGGGCCAGACCTTAAACCCAGCTTTAGAGAGTGAGTGCCAGACACAGGTTACTCTGTTTAAGTATTCTGATGTCCACAATGCACAAATCCCATGCAGAGATCCCAGCATTAAGTGAAAACTCTTCTGTTCTTCAAGAATGCATCATTATATTTAAAAGGCAGAGGAAATTAGGTGGTAAATTGGAATAAGATAAAGAAAACATTTCACAATGGTTAAAAAATTTATAATGTAAGACTGGGTATGTTTCTGCAGAGGAAATACTCTCAGGATTTTTGGGCTTTTTTTTTTTTTACATCTCTGAGTTTCAACACTCTTTTGGACAAACACTCCTTTACACTGAAGTGAGGATTTATATGGAGATAAAGCCTAAGGGGCAGATTCCTACCTAGTGTGAACTTGCATCTTTAGGATGGAGGATGGCTCTGCTTGTTTGAATAGATATCTTTCTGCTAATACCTTGGATCACTGCTCCTGGTGCTGACAATATACCTGATTCCAGCAAGCTCTCCACATGAGCTCCACGCCAACCTACCAACACCATTTCTTGCCTTGGACCAAGACAAAGTTCTTCAACAAGTTTAGAGGACGACTGGCAAACACCTCACCTCCTATTGAAACAGAGGCAAAAACAGCAACAGATCAAGTGATTAGTGGAGAAACACCCAACTATTTCAGAATAAATAGAACAGGCAAACTGGAAAAGCAGTTTTTTTTTTTTTGTTTTGTTTTAGAAGTGTTTCCAAAATGTGATTTTGATGATGTTAAAGGTGATCACTTATACAAACCCATGCTGAGACACCAATACAAACACCTGCAGAAATTGCAAAGGTTAAACATTCTGGATAATGATTTACTTTATTCATTCAGCATCATCATTCCAAATCAAACATTCAAAAGTGGTCAACAGTTTTACAAGAGAGTGTTTGTAAGGAAGGTTCTGCCAGCAGATCAGTGCCAGGTCTGTGCCCCCTGCAGCAGCCACATCCCCAGGGCAACTGCACAGCAGCAATGCAGGGTCCTGGAAGGGAAGGGAATGGTCAACCTCATCTCAGGAACAATTTCATCTAGAGCAGGAGAGTTATACTGGAGTGTGAGTAGGCACAGTTAAGCCTAAACACAGAATTGGAGCAGCTAATTTACAACACTATTAATTCTCAACTGAATAGGATACATGCAAAAATGTTTAAATGTATGCTGCATAAATACCCATGGGAAACAGACACAAAATTGCTCATGCTGTTTTTCTTCATAGTATATTCAGAACCACAGTGTTCCTGCAGCTGATTATGGTCTCTCCCACAGACTGGAGAGTTATAGGCCCATTTCAATCTATTTTCCTTGTCTTGAGAAAAATCAGTTCACTAAAAAATGAGAGGTTCCTTGAAAAATATGCAGAATACTTGGTGCAATAGTACTTCAAGGCAGAGGGGGAAACCTACAGGAATGCTATTTACCTGAAAACAAACACCTCCTCAATTAAAACTGAAAGTATTTGTATTTCAAGGGTTTATAAGAAGTAATTTAATAATAAGGCAATTTAGGAATAAACAGAAGGGATAACAGCTTTATGTGGTTTTGGTGTGCTCTGTGCTTTATATAAACATTCACAAAGCATCCAAGGTTGATAAAGGGGAGAAATATTAGAAAATAAAGATTGAAATATGCCTTTTCATTGTGCAGATTGCAATTCTATGCACAAAGCTATGATTTCCATAAATAAGCAAAGAAAGATGAAGTTGTTAAGTTTGGGGAACATATTTTGTAAACCACTAAGTATATAAATAGTTGTATTAAAGTCTTTGCCAATCAAGTTGTCAAATTGAAATTTCTACAGTCAAAACTTGAGTTCTGTAATGACAGCATTTTTACAGGTTGGCAAGTATGGGATTCATCCAAAGCCTTCTGAAATCAGTGAATATTTTCATGGGCTTGAATAAGCACTTTAACAGGATATGCTCCATAATGCAAACCAACAGCATTCTCAACACCTATCTCTGCAAAATTGCTCGAAGCTTTATAATAAAAATGGATTATTTTCTGCTTAGAATTTTTCAGCATATTAAAATTCAAAGTCTCATTGAAGTTCCAAATGAATATTTTTCAATATAGTATTTTTCAAAGCTTTCTATATTTTATTTACCCATATGACAAAAACCCCTGCTAATGAGTAGAACAGAGAATCAACAGTCACAAAATCCAGGTTGGGTTCAAATCTAAATGTGATTTTGTGCAAAAAAATCTATTTGTCAATGATGAAAAGAGTTTCAAAGTGCCATGGGCATGCTCTTTACCAGCATTTGAAAAGTAAAGATTTTTCTACTAACAAAATCTGCAAAAAACCAATTAAACTTCTTCTGTTTTCAATTATCTGCAACACAGTAGAGAGTTTTGCAGAAAAAATGGCCTAGAAAGCATTTATAAATTTTCACTGGCTGGTATGGCTCTTGCAAATACCCACTAAAATTATATATACAAATCTCTCCATATGTTATAGAAGTGGAAATTTTAGGATGTCTTAAATCTTGCTTGTTCACACAGAATTACTATCCAGTGTGGGGTGTGGACTTGAGTATTGAAAAGTAAGTAAGACCTGGTGATAAGGCCTCTTTCTCTCACATAAGAAAACCAACTGGCATGAGGAAATAAATCCCACATCTGATGTGAAGGGTGAATGAGTGAGGGATGCAGAGGTTCCCTGCCTGCTCCACTTGGTGGCTATGGAGCTCAAATCCTGACCCAACACCACAGCTCCCCAGAGAGAAGGCAGTTACTTACTCCAGAGAAAATAATCCTTTCAGTGCTTCCAAGTCCAGGCTTGTTCAGAGCTTTATGAAGGTTTGAAGGCTAAAGGCAGCCCAAAGATTGTAGTGCTGACATAAGGATAAAACATGTAATTTTCAGAGTTCAGTAATAAAAAAAAGAAGTTAGCAATAAGCTGTGTAATAACTGGACAATTTTCCAGGATGGCTTTCACAGTATTCTCTGTAGTTTCAGCCAATAAGGTATTTCTGGCTTGTTATTTTTGCACATTGCTCACGAAAATTGCACACTGGGACATGAAGAAGAATGGCAATTTAGTTTTCAGACTTACCACACTTACCAGAATATTTTCCCATTCTCAGTCCCTTTTGCCCATGGTTCACACCTGCCTTGTGAGTAGGAGGGAGGGTTTCAGGTATGACTCCTGAGCACAATTAATATTTTTGTTTCCCCAACAAATCATAAGGTTTACAGGAAACAAAGGTTGTTATCAAATCACACAATCATAGAATGGCTTGGGTTGAAAAGGACCTTAAAAAACATCTGGTTCCAAACCCCTTGACATGGGCAGGGCTTCACCTTCCACTAGACCAGACCCATTTAGCCCAGTCTTGGACATCTCCAGGGATGGGGAGCCCACAACTTCTCTGGGCATCCCATTCCAGTGTCTCACCACCTTCACAGTAAAGAATTTCTCCCCAGTATCTCATTTTACCTTCCTTCCTTCAGCTTAAGATCATTTCCTCTTGTCCCATCACCTCACACTTGTCAAAGGTCCCTCTCCATCTCCCTTGTAGCCCCTCAGGTACTGTGAGGTGCTGTAAGGTCTTCTGGCACCTTCTCTTCTCCAGGCTGAACAGTCCCAACTCTCCCAGACTGTCTTCATAGCAGAGGTGCTCCAGACTAGAGATCAGCTTAGTGGTCCTTCTCTGGGCTTGTTCCACCAGGCCAACATCCTTCTTGTGTTGGGACCCTCACACCTGGCAAAGTACTCCAGCTGGGGTCCCAAGATAAATCCAAATAAAAGTGCAGTGGAGGATATTTCATTTTCCTGAGGTGAGGAAGTAGAAGGCCATGGCTCCCACTGAAACAGAAATTAAGCTTTTATTCCACTTGGAGATGCTTAACAAGAGCAACTGCAGAAGTTAAAAGCTCATGCAGCACTCATGATGATGGGAGAACCCTGTTCTTTGTGAGTGACTCAGTGTGCTCATCTGGAGGAGGAGAGGACCAGCCTCCCTCTGCCTGATTCAAACCACAGATTTAGGAAGTCAGGTGTTAAGGACAACAAAAATTCAATTCCTGCCTTCAGAATGCCAATTTCCCCCCTCACTGGTAAATGCTCTGACCACCTGAGTGTTGAATGGGACAGACACCTTCCTCCCTTTGTAAATCAAGTATTTCTCCCGACAAAGCTCATCAGTTGAAATTAGCTATTGAATTTTATCAGCAATTGTGGATCAAATGAAAACCTCTAGTAGGGTCTGAATGCACAAGAGATAATTACTAGAGGTTTGAATAGCTGCAAGTATGAAAAAGCCTGTAGCTGTATTTTATGGATGCTCCATTTATAAAATGTAATTTCTGATGTATATTGTGTATCTATCTGTATTTCTCTTACTGCAAAAATCAGACATCTTTGCTACAAAAGTAAGCCATTGGTGAAATAAGCACTTACACTGCTGGCTAGAATTAATACTGAAAGTCAGGAGCAGTTATAAAGTAGAACACTGCCCTAGAGTTACCTCAGTGTAAAATTTCCTCCAGCCTGTGCTCTACTTATGGCCATTCTGGGAACTCCACCAATAAATCCACTGAAACAAAATCCAAATCCAAACCCCCTGCCCTTACATACATCAAAATGAATCCTATCCATCTTTCCTCTTTATATGCAAGTTGCCAACACGTGGCTTGGTATTTTCTGTGGTTCTGTCTTCACATTCTGCCTATGCTAAAATAGTGAGGGAGACGGGAAAGGCTGCTACCCAGTGTTACAAGTTATGATGAACATATAATGCCCAGCATGTTAAGATAATATGAGTACTTTATTTAACTGCTTTGGGTTGGTAATATTCAATAATTGTGATGAAGCTCTGATCTTAAAAATAAATTTTTACAATATTTTTATATCACTGCTTTTAGCTTTGATAAAAATGTGAAAAATTCTTTGCTATTACAAATAAAAAGCTCTGTGATGGCGTTTGGTGCAGATGGTTTGTCTTTTAATCTGCAATAATTCAGAAAAATGAAGAAATTATATCAATGTTGCACATTTCCAGAACTGTCTTGATTTAAAAAACTCAAGGAAAGTCACTAACCAGCTGGTTGACAACTTGGTAGTAGCACAAGCATCTCCTGCTTCCCGGTTTTCTCCTTTGACCCTTGGCATGAAAAGAAACTGGGGTTCAAATTGAGTAATCATAGAGATACCTATATGCACTAATCCTAATTAGGGAAGAATGCTAATGGCAGAAATTCAGCACTCCTAGGTTTTGAAATTAGGGTATTTTACAGGACAGCTCTGTGGTCACATACTACAAAGCATGAGCAAGTGAAACCTAAAAAATGCAGATAGGTTGTGGGTTTTTTAAAAAGTATGTTCTTCTAAATAAGTGAAGGTATTTGGTATTTGATCTACTAATCCTATCAATTTGGTAACAAGCCTACATTTTAAATTTATTTGCTTACCTCCACTTATCAATTTCTAGCAAAACCTGTTTGAAAAAGATTGAGAAATCATGAATGGAGTCCAGAGCCAAGAGACTCAGTGAGCTTTAGCAGTGATCCAGCCTTCACTGATTGAGCGACACAAGCAAGTGGGAATGACTTCAAAGTGAAAAGCTGGGAAGCATTCTGAGCTGAGGGGTTACAGCTGCCCTGCTGCACTGCCAAACCTGCTGCAGCCTCACTGCTGGCTCAGCAAACGAGGTCTCCCACCACCATTGGTCAGGCTGCCTTAAAAATGGGTCCCTCCAGACAGACTCAAGATAGATACTGTGAAACTCTTCAGCTTTCTACATATTGTTGAAAAGGCTGGGATTTCATGTGGCCCAAGACAAGTTTGGGCTTCTTTCTCACCTCCTAAATGGGGCTCATTTGCTCAATTCTGACTCTCAAAGCAGGGAAAACTCCTGACTAATAGAAATTAGGTAAACATGGGCTATGACAAGATCAGTAGGGAAAAAAGCAGACATTCCCAAGGTAATTCAAATAATAAGCTAATGGCAATAAAAAGGAAGAATAGATAGAGTTACAATGACTGATCTGAAGCTTCTAGTGTAATTCCCCTGTCCCAGGATATCTTTAATATGTAGTGTCTGTCTATCTTCTCAAAAATGAGAGAACAGCACAGCAATCTTCTCCACCTCCCCCTGCCACCAGCTTGAACCCATTGTTTTTAATCTGCCTTTCTTTTTTTTTCTTAAGAGGCAGAGACACATTTACACGTTGCACCCTAGAGACAGAAGTCATTATCCTTTTGCAGCAGCTTTATCTGTGTATTCTTCCTTAATATTAGAATCACTCTGATTTATGAAAATGTGCTGCAAATAGAGGATTGACATCGCGTGTAGCTAGGATAAGGACAGATAAGCCAAATAACTCATGAGTGCAAGTGACAACTCAGCTCTAAAATGTCTGTCAAATTCTCCTAAGTTACCCTGTGTTTTGAGAAAAAAAAAATAAAATCTGATACCTAGTAAAGAAAAACCTAAAAACCTAGAAAAAATGGTCACAAATAGCCAATGGTATGATTTTCTAATTTAGGAAAATTCAAAGTGAAAGCCTCTATTTCTTTATCATTCCACAATTACATATCTACTGCATTATGAATGACAGTAGATCTTGAACATGGTGAAAGGCAGCAGAACTATACAAAGAATGCAGATTGTTGCTATAAGTAATGACAGAAGAAATTAATCAAGGATTGGTTGTGCTGCATGAAAGTAGCAATTTCATCTTCCCAGTACACCTACAAGTATGAGAATGCTAACTGAATGTATGATTAAGCATAGCAGCTGTGCTTATGTCATATGGAATTAATATGCCCTACTAATAAAGCCAGTAACAAATACATTGAGAAGAAATTCGAGGGCAAAGGATAAACTGAGCATACCTTTGCACCATAAAACAGAAAAGCCTTGATGAGTCAAGGTGTCCTGAAGAGAGAAGAGAAGCACGAAAGGTCATTTTTTTCTTTTGAACCATGATGTGAAAAATGATGCAAGCAATGACACCTTCAGATCCCCAGCTGCAGTGTACCCACTGCCAGCAGTTACAAATGAAAACCACACACAGCTGCAGCTACCACACAGGGATGTAAGCAAAGAGATTAAAAAAATTCCAACACTGTCACTTACACGTAAAAACTCACTCCTAACGCATCTCCCATGTTTTTGTTACAAGCCTACATCAGTTTACACAAAAACAACCAGGGAAGGAGGAACAGAAGACAGCTGTTGATGTTGCCTCAACACCTTAGATTATAGAATGGTATTTTATGTTTAAAATCCAGTACAGGAAAATAAAACAGCTTCTGAACTAATTTCATTGAGATTTTAGTTCTATACCTGAGAGGTCTTGCACACATTACAGACTGTTGAAGAAACTGACTTTCCTGTTTGAAATGAAGAATTAATGGGTATTAAATTTGTCAGTGTAAGAAATACATTAAAACATCCCCATTTAAATGTCTTCTTTGCTCAGTGTGGCACATTACCACTAATCAAGGCCAACTATTAAAGGCTCCAAGCAGTACATCTGCTGCCACCACAGTCTTTGGAAGCCAGGAATGTGAGGTTACATAATTCACCAGGAGACAATCAAAATCAAGACCCACATGTTTGAGTTTAAACCCCATGCATTTCAAAAATGACTGTGCTTTAGCTACTTCAGATCCAGCTGGATTGATTTTTGCGGAGGACAAAACACAGTTCTTGATTTCCACAGTATTGCTACTGATACAAAACAAACAGCAAAAGAAATTAATGTTCTAGTTCTCTGCCAGAGCAGAGATTAAATGCACACTGAGTAAACTCACCCATTGACAAGACGTTTGAATTACATAACGTAGCTACAAATAGTTCTGTTCTGGTAACGCCAGTGGAGGCTGGATTGTTATTATCCATAGCATGGCAGCAGCCAGAGATGCTGTGTGAAGATAACTAACAGCTCTGTGAGAACAGATTCATCTCTCCTGGTTAATAAGAAATCATGTTATAGAGTGAAAGCAGCAAGTAAACAAGAAGCCCTTAAATTAAACCTGAACATCATATAGCTACAGAATCTAGGATGACTCTCATGGGAAGAAAATGCTGCATCAAAAAGTAAAAGTTACTCACTAACTATAAATACCAAATCATCAAAGTGATGCCAAAAAGAAAAATGGTAGATGAAGCCTACAGTAGCAGAACACAAAACACGTAAGACATTTGCTGATATATCCTTTTATTGTGCATATAGGTATTAACTCTAGTACTGCAGAAGAGTCCAGAAATGAACTTAGTTTGCCCAAATAACGTGAACTTCTCCCACCCTTCTACAGTCTAATGAGCAACTGCTTCACCAGACCATCAGAAAAAAAAAAAATCTCTGTTTTCCTAGACCTGTTGCGTTTTACATAAGGGGTTCAAAGAATTCGAAGTACGAATTTAATTAACAATATGAAAGGCATAGGTCACTGGGGGCCATTTTTGCTCATTAATTTAACAACAAACCTTACTTCACTATTAATTAGAATATTTCTAACACAAGTGAAACAGCTGTGGCAGTCCAGGCCATCTCATTATTATTTTCTTATACACATGAATATTTAAAAGTGCAAGGAACTTCAACAACACATAGACCAGTACAGGCCACGAAAAAAATAGAAATAGGCTGAAAAATTACTTGACCCAAACAAATTTATTGGAAGAAAACTAGGGGCTTTAGAAGGAAAAGACAGTTAGTTTGACAGTCAGGACATGAAACCAGAGGCCTTAAAGGACCTTTCAGATATTTTAATTTTTTTAAGGAGTTCTGAAAGAACATTAAATACCGCAGCTATGAAGATTTACAATGGGTATAACATTTGCTTCTGGAACAAGTCAACCAGTACCAACACCAACTACCACTTGAGAAGGAATCTCACCACTTTTGGTCAAAAAAATCAAAAGGGAATACTGTATTTCAGTTTTAAGCCCCAGTGCCAGCCATCTGATCCCCAGGTGAAACAGGACAAGACCAGCCAGGCTTTCTAACCTCTTTCCAAATATCAGTTTGAGGCTATTGACTGGTCAGAGATCAGGTATAATCAATCTCCTCTCTGAGGTTGAGGCAGAGTCTTTCAATGGCCCCAAAACCACATTCTTAATGGAAAGAGAGGACACTTTCAAAACCCAGCACCAGATCCAAGAAGCTGCTTCTCCTTTCTCCATATTTGTTTGCTAAACGTCAATTTATATATTGCTGACTCTGCAAATCTGCAATTAGTTGTGATATAAATTTTGAAACATTCCTTTTTTCTTCATTATGTGCATTTATAATATCTACTGTTACCTAAGAAGAAAGTCTGACCTCTAATTAAATTGCTTCAATCTTCATCTTTGCTGCCATCTGTAGGTAACTTGGGTGGTACAAAGGTAACAGCTCTGTGATCAGGACCTGTCCATGAGAAAGCACGATGCTCTGGTAATGTGAAAATCAGGCAGAAAAACATACAAGATCAAACACACAACAGCTTGTGGCTTTGTCTCTTCTTGCACCTCCAAATAATCTTCCAACTGAGGCAGTAAAAAAAATAAAGAAATTAAGTTAGAGTCACAGAATGGTGTGGATTGGAAGGGGCCTCAAATATCTCATGGTTCCAAACCCCTGGCCATGGGCAGGGATGCCATTCACCAGGTCAGCCTCCATCCAGCCTGGCCTTGAACATTTCCAGGGATGGGGCAGCTACAGCTTCCCTGGACAACCTCTTGCAGGGCCTCACCATCCTCTGAACAAAGAACTTCTTTCTAACATCTCATCTAAACCTGCCCCCTTTCAGTTTCAAAGCATTTCTCCCTCTCCCTCCTTTCCATGAGCCCCTTGAGGTCCTGGAAGGCTGCAATTGCATGTCCCAAAGCTTCTCTTCTCCCCTTGGAACAACCCCAGTTGTTGGATCTATGATGAGGACCTCTGCTATTTTGCAGCATTATTACACCATGGGATGCACCAGAACACCTGTAATTTTGACAATAAATACGAAATAGAAGTCTTGGTGTACGGTTAGTTGTTGAAACTTAGTTTCTTTTCAGTGAGCCATGCAATGTTTTAGCAGAACTGTTATGGTAAAGAAAACTTCTCAAAAGAAGATAGGTTGATCATGATTTTAAACCCATTATGACCAATTTTGTAAATCTGAAATTACACAAGTAATTCAGAATTTGAAATATTTGATTTAATGACTGGACAATTTTGATACATAAAAATAGATACTTAGTAATGAACAAGTTTATACAAACCAGATTTCTTTTGTACAGTACAAAACAATGATGGAGATAAAAAAAGATTTGCTGGGTTACAGGGCAAGACACAAGAACAATAAAACACTGAATAATTTTTTTTAAAATTATCAGAGGCTTATTTCATAAATACAGTGTAATGCTTTCATTTAACAAATACAAAATTTACTATTTAATTTATCAACATCAGGAAATATATAAAATGTCTTTGAATGACAATCTGATTTAAAAACTGATGCAAATACAATAGCATTTGTAGAATTCTGAGGTAATATTACACCTTATCTCAAAAAAAGCTTCAATAAATAAAACTAAACAGAAGGCAAAGTGCAATTCAGTGAAAAGGTGAAAAGATAAAACTTTTATTTTAACAACAGTAGATAAATAGTTATTAAAAGCGGGTTTAAGCCTTAAAAAAATATTTTGGCTAATTTGCCATGGTTTCAGATAAACTGTATAGCTATTTATTCATGAGCCAACCTTCCATGAATCCAATTCTACAAAGAGAGGAAAGGCAGCAGGTCTTTGTTTCCAACTTTGTTTCTTACATCCATATTCAGGTATTAGAAATTCAACATTGCTTGCAGCTATCTAGTTCATTCAGTGCAACAGTGAAAGCTTAATTTATTTCTCAACATCTGAAATCCTGCAAATTAAAATTTATTTTAAAATCTCCATTTGGGAGTTACAGTGTAAAAATACAAAATTTTTCAGTGCTGCTTTTAGCAGTGTTTGTGCTAACCTAGCATAGTTCCAGGCTAAAGCCAATGGAAATTTTATTACTGGTTTCAATGACAACACTATGAATACAGTGTCAAATATTCTAAAATATCCTAATATTTATCTCTGCCTTAATAAAACAGTAAAATCACCAGTAAATTTTCAAGGAGAAATAAAAAAATAAAATTTACACTTAACTATTGAAGAATATCCAGAACAGCTTTGAAAGCATGAATTGGAGAGATTAATTTGCTCATCATTTGTAAATCTGTTGATTGTATGTAAATAATACAGAGAAAGGAAGAAGACTAATATAGTATTTGAGTACAGACACTACAAGATAGTTATGCATCCATGCCCCAGCAGAAGCCAATGGGGAAAGCTGACAAATTAGATGCCAAAGTGTCTCCAATGATCTGGGCCTTATTCAGCTGAAAGAAAAATTTACAGAACACACAGCAGCTGTTCATATTTAAAAATACTATACTGCATGCTGATAAATTATTTCCATTTAATGAATAAAACCCAGACTTACAATTATGTCATTATTTTAGAGCCATTTCTTCCCCAGATGCTAATTTACTAACTCAGAGCAGACATACCAAAAATTCTTTTCACGGAGTTTGTGCAGTGAAAAACACAAAACATTTCTAAATGCTGGTCTCCAAGTTAATGAAAGTTGCAACATTCTTCAGAAATATTATTATATTCACTTTTGTCACAGCTTATTTATGACTTTCAATGAAGCTGCTGCAAAAAATGATAGCATGATATCAGTTTTCCACCTGTTGTGGATATAATTCTCTTCCTAAAGCATTTCACCAGATGTGGAATTTATTTTAAATATCTAGTTTTGTTTACTACAATGCTACAGTAGATCTGGCTAGTTTGCTGTTAAGAATGAACACACAAATTCCTTAATACCTGTAGCTTGAACTTGAATCCCCTCAAGCTGAAAAAATACCTTTTAACATTCTTGTACAGTCAAGTGTAAAAGCTGAATATACAACATCTAAAACCTCTTATTCATAAAAAATAATTTTTTAGCAGTAAATGGCACTATCAAAACCCTATTTCTTCACAGGCAGTTATTTACATACTTCTTAGACAGCTGGTTTCACCGAGAAGGAAAACCAAAATAATAAACTTACATCTACATTACAAAGACTAAAATTCCTATTTGCCTTTGTGAAAAGAAAATGGCTACATGCTGATGTTATATTTTTTCTATTATTAATGTTAATTTAAAATGATCTGCCACTGGGATTAATTAATAGATAAATATTCTGTATATTATCTCCCAGGGAGATACCTTGATGTAAAGGAATTATGATTAATGATAAAGTGCTATTAAGAAAAATCTAAAACTTGGGAATTGTCTTAGCTGGGTTTAGTTTATCAACCAGAGCTTTTTGTACAAGGAAATCTACTTTCTGTGACAAAGCAAGCAGCAAATGTATTGCCATTCAGGAAAAAAAACATACACTTAATATTTAATTTAAAAAATTATCTAAATGCAGTAAAACTGGCACAGTATCAAGAGACATAACAACGAAAAGCTTAAAGGCACAATCAGAAGAGAGTGAATGCTACATAAAAATGCTGTTCTTGGAGTATTTAATCTTATTCCAGACCAAACCCCTCTGCATTTGAAATTCCAATGATCAACTTTTGCTTCAGTTCTTTCTTGTTCTTGTAAGGAGGGAGACAAAGCTGGTTGAAGCAGGTATGGGCCACAGGTAACCTAAAATAATATCAAAAATACCCAGAAAAACACATTTAAGAATAATGTAACAGAACCAGAACACTGCCTATTGCCTATATATTTTCAGTCAAACATTTCTTAAATATGAAATCCTACAAAAGAAACATTTATCCCAATGTTGGTTCAAGTTCTGTTGAATGCAAGTAACATCACTGCTGGTCATAAGCACCTCAGATAAATTTGTTAGCCTGCAACTCCCTCTTCCACCTTTTTTTTTTTCACATTGGAAACATCTCCTTCCAGATTTTGGAAGCTCCAGGTACCAAATGACTTCTCTAAACACATAGTCTGGGTATAGTCAGAATCTACAATGTGGAAAAGGCAGGTGGGTCCTGCAGTAGGTACAGACACACCTAGAAGAACACAGTTTGTGTCTGTGAAGATACAGAACTCAGGGTCCAGCCTGGTAAAACTGGTCCTTACATCAGTGGGGAGCTCTGAAGAACTGACTGAAATGATGGAGAAACAACAGTTCACAAATTCTGGTCTCAGCTTCACTTCACATACCAACACTTCCAGCTCCAAGTTTCTTCTGAGAGAGAGAGCTTGAATATATGTATTGCAGATATGGCTAAGAAATGCCTGACTGGAACACTGGAAACTTTGCTTCTCACTAGAATGGATTAATTTGATGAGCCACAGGTAATAAAAAAGCTACAGGAACTCCTTGCCATTTAAATTCTCAAGTGACATGGAGGACAACCTGAGCATATAGACTTGTCCTCCAAGCTGATAACTTGGGGGAAGATGGGAGAAAGACAATGAGCTGAAACTCAACCTGCCACTTGGAAAACACACTGAAAAATGTATTGCCTTTGGACACACATTTTATGACTCAAAAGTTCTCTAGGTCTCTTTTCATTTCATGCCTGAGCCTTTTGAACGGCACCAACTTGGCCTTTGATAATTGGCAAACATGCTCAAAAGGGGGTGGAAGCCCTACATCTGGAAAGTCAAGTTACCTTCTCTTCCCTTCCCTGCCCTTTAAATAATCAGCAAGGATCTGTTAATTGGACTGGAGTCAAGGCTTCAGAATTTGGAAAGTTGAGAAGCTTTTATTAATTTGCCAATTCTCATTGCTATTACATTCTTTGATCCTACTGCATGAGCAAAATTATGATGGTGTCTACATCTGTCCCTGTGCAGGCAGGCTGACAGCAACAATTATCTTGCTAAACATGGACCTACAGCAGTTTAAAATGCACTCTATTTCAAAATACATTTTCTCATCTTTAGGAAGAAGAACAATTTACAGAAGGAATAAAAGAAGTGACTCAATGTTGATTGATTTTTCTTCATTTTTCATCTGATCTTTGTGTTCCTTTAGTGTTACTGGAACCAGTTATTACCTCATTGAGAAAAGCATTACAAATATCACAATAATGAAATAAATTAAATTTAAAACAACCCCAAAATTTATTACATTTTTGCCTTTAGATCAGCTTTTCACAGAAAACCCAGCAAAATTCAGACTTTGAAAAATTTAGTTCCATTTAAGTATTTTGATTACTGTAAGTGTTTGACTAATCTAGGTAAAGCCACTAATTACTGCTTCACAGTGAGCTTCAGAGCAGCAAGTTTTTCTATACAGCTTTCAAATTATTTAAACTGACTTTCTTCAGTCTTAAAAATTAAAAAAAAATACTAATTGGGTTGCTATAAATAATGCTATCAAGCTCAAAAAATTCAGAAAAATTCATGGCAGTTCAATTTATATTTTCATTAGGTCAGCTGTCATGTTTAGAAATGATTAAATAAATAATTTGTTTGGATTGAAAACATGTCAATAATCCTTATAAATAATTACCAGCCTCAAATGTAAATATTGACTGGAAAAACAATTCTCTTGGTTTTTAAATTTATGCAATCCATAAGTGGGTATAACATTTTGAAGGCAAACTAAAGGAGTCCATGCAGTTTCTTCATTGTACATTTGTTTACTCTTCTGTAAGACATTCAAGACCAATAAGGACTCTTGGGGAAAAAAATTAATGAAAAAAATTTTGAAAATCCAAAACATTACTTACCAATTGGTGGGTGTTTCACTCTTTGAAATCTTGAAATTCAGATCAGCCATTCCTCCCACAGGTACTCTATCACTTCCTGTAGCAAAATGTAGCAGCTTCTTTTGAAGGTCCAGAGAAAATCCAAGTACTACATCCCAGAAGTATCTATGCTCAGGGCAAATGGAGAAGAAAATGTGGCAAGATGCAACATCGTAAAAAAAGTAGTATGAAGATGATAATAAAACTACACGATGAATATCACTTACTGAGAGTTTAATTAATATAACATATAGGATATCAGCACTACCTCAGTATACAGGGTTAAATTGTCAAGGAATTGACAAGTACAATATTTTATTAATTTTGGAATGATGTCTTGCCAAATGATGCCTCAACCCACTTATCTATATAAACACAAATGCCTTCCACTCAGTAATATTAATGTCCTTAGTATCAAAGAGAATTGAGTAAGAAAAGTATTTTTAGAAGATTGGATAATAAAAATACTGAGATTTCATATGCAGGATTTGGACCTTTTCTTTTCAAACTACTCCACTTCAGTGTGGTCATAGTCTTTTAAGGATATTCAGTAAACACCATTAAGGATCTAATTCTTCCTACTTATGACACTTTAGTAGTGTCTTTGTCTTATTTAGAAATAGGTTTCTAAAACTTCAGTCATTCTCAGATTACCCCTGAAGAGATTACTGCCAGAAATCTAGCATTCCATGATGTTTTAAACTCAGTAATTAGAATTACAACCCCAGGCCTACCGTATGGTCAGATCAGTTTTTTGGTAGCCCTCATACTGGGTACTTCTCTGTAAAGCAGACATGTCCAGCTCAGGACTGCCACAGACGAGAATTTCAACCTCCTCTGGACGAAGCAGCTGCCATAAATCAAGGACAAAATATTTAATTTGTTTAAAAAGATGAGAAATGATGCTACTGGATTAAGATTAAATTTTTGTCACTACAGAAAAATTAACAGAATATCATTCAATGTAATTCTCTACCTTGGATACATCCCGATTATAGAAAAATGAATCCCTCAGCACTTGGAGGAATCTCTTACTACCATATATAGTAGAAAGTTAATTACAGGAGAACACAATATTTCAGCATATTTTGCTCTTCACTTCTTCATCATTCTTACATTTATTACACTGACTTGCCTATCGCATGATCAGACTACAAATGGGTCAGGAAGAAAATTAAGTTTGTACATATGGAAATCTGAGGGAGGGTCTCGATGTCAATTTTGATTTCAGCTTCCTCTTCATGTGCACTGACAAGTCCCATGTGGGTAGCTGAGCAGCAGAGGCTCAGAGAAGTTGACTCTAAGCTGTACACACTGCTGTGCAAAGCAAATACTTATAACAATAAGCTGTGTTTAATATCCAACTAAACTTGCCCCTGCAGGACCCACTTATTCATTTACTACAGCATCAAGTGGCATGGAAGTATGCCATGGCATTTCAATGGATTCTCACTGTCCTTCCAGAACCTTCCCTGCAGTTGGGCACACCTCACTTAGTTACAAGGTGTCACAGTTCACCAATTTCACTGGAATTTAGAAAATCCCAGGCAAAATGAAACTTTCTCTTCTTTCTCAGTGCAGAAGGGATGCTGTAAGATAAAAAAGTCATCCCAATAGCCAAACAGGACTGGAAACAGAAGAATGTTTAATCTCAACCTCACTGAGTGTTCTTTCTGCAAAAAGCAATACATGTTTTCAGAGAGCTCACTCAGGAGCACTCAGACACAGTAGTCCTGGAGTTCCTAAATGCAGGGAAAACACAGAAACCTTGTAAACATTCACAGGAGAGTCTGTGATGTGTCTGTGAATACACAGTGATAAACCTGTCTTCTGGAGTTTTATTTATCTCTTTTCAATGTATTTATCTCTTTTCAATGTAACACTACAGAGAATAGTTGATTACCTGAATAATTTCTTCTACTTACATTGGATTAATTCAGTCTAATGATCAGTCAAGATTCCTTCCAAATCTTAAAATTGTCCAGTGCAACTTAATTTAGACAAATCATTGTCAAATACTTGAAATAAAACTCAAGAGTTATGTTTCACTTTATTCTTACCAGTAATGCATATGAAGCACAGACACTATGAAATCCATAATAGAAAGCTGCAAATTGTTTGTAGATCGATTTATTGAGAAGAAAATCAACATAAAGCTGCACATATTCTAAAGAACAAACAAAAAACCTGTTACATTATAATAATTTTAATCAATCACTTGTTCTACCCTCTAAAATTGTAGTGAATATGAACAATGAATGCATTTAATTTTAGATAACATTAAATTGATAGGCATACCAGAAAGAACTACAGCCATTTCCTTTTCACACTTTGTTAATGAAAGTATAGGCTTATAGAAAGGAGAAAAAGGATGAACTTTAATGTGCAAAGTTTATGTAGTTAATATACACTGAAGTACCTTTCCTGTTCCGATTTGTGACTGGAATTTTATCTCCATTTGGCTTCAAGTTGTAAGATTTTATAACACCAAATTCTTCCTGAAAAACCTACAGACAAAGGGGAGTCAAGGTCAGCACTGGAAAATAAATTCATATACTTACAAATGACAAAGCCTATATTATGTCACATATTCCCTCTCTCTCTTCAGCACATGCTATAATTCTGAGGGTTGTGATGTTTTTACAAGTTAAATGTTATAATTTTCAACAAATTGCTCAGAAAATTAGTATTCAAAGAACAAAAATCAACCCTGTTACATAGTGGCATGTCAAACTGACCTGCAGGCTCTAGAGCCAGAGAGCTTTTCATACAAAAGAACATTTTGTATGAAAAATGGAGCAGCAAATACAATTAAGAAGGTATTTGTTCTGCTGTAGTTGACCTAGGAACTAAGCACCTCCAATATGAAACTTCATTAACTAGCAGGTATGTTCTGAAACAATGTGTAACTGAAAAACACTTTCTTGACTGAAATAGCAGTTACAATAACAGTCAGGCAAAACTCTAAAAACTTGAACAGGCTACTGCTGAAGTGAGATTTCCTGGACAAAATGCATAAAATAACGAAGCAAACTTTGGCTGTCTTCTGGGTTAGACGGAAAAGCGATTGTCTAGCAGCCAGCTGAATTTCACAAGGCAGGTCACTGACTGCAAGGTGGTGGTGTCAAGGAAAGCCAAGAGCTGGAAATGGCCCAGCAGCTGGCCAGGTGACCCTGGTGGTGAGCACTGGGATCCACCTGCATGGCCAGGGAACAGCAGCTCGGAGTGTGATCATGGAGCCAACCTGATCCCTGTGCAGTTCCACTCCAAACAATCAGCAATCACACAGCAATAACCCACTCCACTGCCATTCTAACACCGGGAAAAATCACTGAACGAGGTTGAGAACCACTCATAGTTGTGCATTTAATGACCTGAAAGGTTGAGTAAAAATCCTCTTCGACATTGCCTTCGTAGGATAGAAGTTCACTCAGTCCATGCGCCAGTTCCTACAATATGAGTAAAAACTCTTTAGTAAATCTACAGAACTAAGCGATGCACTTTGCAAGGATATGTCAGAAGCATTGTTTTATACAGAAAGTATCTTGGAAAAAGCTGTATTTTTAAAATGCATGCTGTGCTAGAAAACACAAATTTTCTGTTTTCATCAGAAGGAGACTTTATCAACCTGTGCTGAAAAAAAGCTGTTCTCAAACAGTTCATAACTCAAGCATTAAATATAAATAAACCAGGTTCTATATCAGTAATTTTGCCTCTTAGGAAATGTAATACTTACAGGCATAATCTGAAACAGGTCATCTAATGTGACACCACAGATGCCTACAAGTGTGTTATGATCACAGGGAACAATGGGAGGACTCAATAATTTCTTGTAACAGCAAGGAGGGAAACGAATATCCAAGGTGATGCTGTTATATACAGCAAGTCCCATAAGCTGTGTATGTCAAAAGTTAAGGGCAAATCTGACACATCCTTATTACAGTTAATATTTTTGTACCTTGGAAAAAATATTTTAAGATTCATGCTCAACAAACAGAAGGAATGTAAACTATTTCATGGTTTCCGGACTGACAATTTTAAATGCAGTTTTTCATTAAAATTAAGCAATGGTTAACATGGTCAAATGATGAACATTGACAGCATGTTTGAGAATCTTCTTCATAACATTCTATAAAAGTATTTCTACAATAAATTTTCCAAAGTACTGTTATGAAAAAGAAAAAGAAAAATGTGTATTTTCTAGTGAGAGATCAATAGAGCAACATTTCTTTTAAATAAATCTAAAAGCATCAAGACAAACCTGGTACTACACCATTTAAGTGTGTCCCATGAAACAGATTTGAAACTATCCCGATTCAGCTTCTCACAAGAATAGAATAGGTCTGTTAGAAAAGACCTACTACCATCATCTCATCCAACTGCAATCACTAAATGGACACCATTACCTTATCTCAGTGGAGTTATAAGCATAGACTACCATAAATAGTTTTTCTGAGATCTTCATTTATGAGCACAATAGATAACCTAGAAAATAAACTTGTACTCAAAATAGCATGTGGCTTCCATTTTGTAATAAAAAAGGCAAAAAGCCACATACTGCTCAATGGGGACTTAAAGGAAGAATTAATAGACACAGGCATAGTGATGTTTACTGAAAGAAACTCAGAGGCTGAAGTACACAAAAATTTACAAGTTATACACAACAAAGTTGCATGTTTAATATTGCCTTAGCATTTTCTGGCTGTAAAATGTACCACGTACCCACACACCACCATTTTCTTCCTGTTTTTACTTCACTTGCTCGGATGATATTAAAAAATACATTTAAAATGGAACACAGGTGAATGTACAACCTTTGAAGGAGCTTGAGCCAGTGCCACAGCGGCTCAGTGAACGGTTCGGAACATTCTAGCGGACATAAAAGGATACGGCTCCAACCAGTCGGAATTCCGAGTAGTTGTCGCATTTAAAGCTGCTGAACCAATGGCACTGCGAGTCCTTGTGGTAGGTGAACATCCCTGCAGAACGGCAACAGGGCCCTTAGAAAGCCTGAGCTTTGGAAGGATCCATCAAAGCCTCACCTTTCCTACCCGAGCGCCCCTGAACGCGCCTGGGGGTGGCCATGTGCCCATGCCTGTTCCCAGGACCCTGTTCCCACCCACGGCAGGAGCCTGGGAAGGAGTGCTTGGGAAGGAACACGAAGGGCAGTGCCAAGCCTGAAGCAGGCTCAAGCCCACCAGCCCTGCTTGGTGCAAGGTGTTCTTCAGGGCCTCCAGTTGTGGGTATTTTGCACTGTCCCTATACAATCTGTTTCTTCACTGCGTGCACTCCAGCATCGGTATTGCCATAAACTTTAACGGTCTAACCAAAACTTTTCCTATTGCAATATAAACCCTCTTATTTCCTCCTTTCTTTCTAGGTCAATAGCAGATGAAAATCCCTAAAAATGCTGGCATGAATCCCATGATACAAATACCATAAGCTTTACCTTCTTAGAATAGAAAACTGTAAATGGTTTATGTTATACACACACACTACCAGCAAAAGGGTATGCTTCATATTTTCTCTCAAAAAACTATGCCAGAAAAGTTTAAAAAAGCCCCAAACCACAAGTACCCTTAAAAAGCAATTCATGGGTCTGTCTAAATGATAAGCTAGATCCTACAGAAATCATGAGTATAGATGAGTTTGACTGCTATTTGCGTCAGATACAGAACATTCTGTTTTAAAGAGTGACAGAAAGTAAAAACCTACATAATGAAAGCAGATAACAGCTCTAAAATGCCTAAGAAGTATTGCTCAGAGAGGCAAGACACACTCCACATAAGCATACTCTAATGCAGAAATAAACTGGATAAAATGTGATGGCCTTTTTGAACTTTTTGGGGTTGAATGGGCCACGTCTGTTATTGTTGCCATAGTCTGTACAAACCAAAGCACTGACTAGTTCTAAGCACATCTTATATGCAATAGCTCACTGTGTCTCTGCTTGAAGATACAGTTGGTGAAAACTAATATTTAAATGAGAAAAAAAAATCAAAGTCCTTTTGTCTTAAAAAACCCCTTGTCTCAGGGACGTCTAGTTCTTAGGATAAATTACAGGCAAAAAGCTGCCTTCACGTTTTCCCCCCACTCTCCTGAACAATTTATCTTTTGAACTCCAGCTCAAAAAGGTGCTCATCACAAAAGGTTTAGTCACTGCTATTATACATTGCCAGAAGCAACAGAACAGCTGCATGTAAGGCAGAGCAAGGTTCACATACTAAAAGATCATAAGGATGTTGGAACAAAGTAAGTTTTGAATCCTATTTGTTAATTGTCCACACCAAGATAAAGAAAGCATTGCAAAACATAGGGGCAGGCAGACAGCTGAGTTAATGAAGAGTTTTTGAATTCCAGCAGTTAAACCTGAAAAATCAGTAAACCTGAAAAGGGTAATAACAGTGATATTCCCCTTTCCAAGCTTCTGACATGTTATTTGCATCTTAAACATTAAAGACAGCAGAGAATACAGTCCCTTTCCAGGGGACAAGAATATTTCTGAACTCCTCCCACACTTGGCTGATAGTCGTAACAATGAAAGAATTTGCACTTTAAAGTAAGGAAGACTGCCAGAGATAGTGAAAAAATAAATTACTCTGAATGTTTCCAAACTCATCAGTTACCAAGCTCTGCTGACAGCGTTTTTACTAACAGAACTGTCAAACTTACAGAATGTTTTCTGCAGGATAAATTGTTTCCTATTAAGGTTGCTATCACCAATGTCACGTCTCCACACAGACCCCTTTTTACTAGAAAAAGGGCTACAGGCAATAATCTCAGCAGATATGATGACATACTCATGACTCAAAATCCTGTATCTTTAGAAGTAGTCCTATAAACAACAAAGGACCATGATTTCAAGGGACATGAACACTTCCAGGCAAAGACAGGTAAGCTCAATGACTATGAGGTGTTACGCTCAAGTCCCTGGAAATCAATTTAAAAGCTATCATGGCAACACTTTAACACACTAAGTCATCAGTTATGTATCCATGCCCAGAGGAAAGCTCATTAGAATGGTGAATAAAACTTCACCCAGATCCATCTACATCAGTATAAAACAAGTGGATGGAACTGCTTGTTTATGCCTGCTCATTCATGTTTTACCATCTCAAATTTAATCAAAAAGTCTTATTGTTTTTCCCTTGGGCATGAAATGCCCTTATAGGCTCACAGGTCCTGGTAACAGCAGAGGCAGGCTTTTTTATTCAGGCTCACCCCAGACTATATATACTGTCTCTGCTCCTGACTGAAGGAACTTTCTTTTCTGAGATTACCCTAGACCCTTTTAATACAGGTCACACAGATACCAAAACCAGAACGTACGACAACAAAGATTCAAGTAAAAACTAACCTCTACCTAGCCTAGTCACAGAAATTGTACCAAAATGTGCAGGCACTCTCAGGGCAACCAGCTATCAACACCAAAAAAAACCCCACTTGATACAACGGAGACCAAGGCCGGCAGTTTGCCAGAACTGAGCACAGTAACAGCATCCAACTGCAGCTACTGACAAAACCCAGAAAAACTCCCTCCCCAAACTGAAGACAACTGAAGGCAAAAGAGAAAATGCAGCATGTGAAGAAATAGGGAAGGATGGTAAATGATAAACCAATACATTTGGCCTTATCTCCAATTGAATATTTGCTAAACCACTGTGCTGTGTTAGGCTAGGATAATTTCCTTCATAGCTAAATAGCTAAGCTATTAGCAAGGCTATATTTTGGATTTGTGCTAAAACAGTGTTTATAATGCAAAGAATTTTCCATTATGGTTGAGCAGTGCTTACACAGAGCCTGAACAAATTTTCACACTGTACTGAAGAATTATGAGGACTCACCATAATCTGGGTGAAAAATCTGTCGAATCAGAAGAAGAAACCACTCTTTTGTCAGGCCACCCATATCAAGACCAGCTTCCCCTACAAATGTGACTTTTAACTTCTTTTTCAGATCTGCCTTCTTCCTTGCTAGCTATTGTGAAATAGGTAAGGCAGAAGAAAAAGGAGATTTAACATATTATAACTACCACCAGCCATAGAGAACACACTGCAACCTCTACTCTGTGCTCTTGCTCTGCTTAAGCCATTAATTTGCACAATTTTCTACTAATAGGTCAAAACTATATTAAAACAATGACTGAATTGCAGAAGCAAGACAGTTATGATTATTTGACAGCCTCAGCTACTTTGCACATGGTGTCACTCTCTGGGCTTGAAAAGAAGTTAAATGGTACAAACAGACTTAATAAGAAATAGATACAATGAATTGAGTTTGTCTAGAATATTTCAGATCTATGTAATTTTTTACCTTTTACAGAAGATGTGCTACCAGAAGGAAATGACAAATTAAAAAAGTACTCAGACATAATTTGAAATATTTAGAAATAAGTAAGCTAACACTTTCAATATTTGGACACCATTTGGTTCTGTGTAAGATGCCTGCCAGCAAATACCAGCTGCTTTTTACAACTGTTTTTAGACAATCATTGCTTTGTCCTAAGAGACTGCATTTCATGCAGGTACACAGAAAACTTGCAAAGAATTAGATTACAGCCTTTTACAATTAATAGTGATCTTTTAGACTGAGTCTCTATACAAGCTTTCTTTAACCCATTAATTACTGTCCAGCTCCAGAGAAAGTGTTTATTGTTTAGACCAGTCAAGAATATGCACATGCTAAAGTAATCTCCATGTTGTTAGTTGCTCAAGTAAATTTCTATTATATAAATTTTATACCTATAGGTATTTGTATTATTTAAAACAACCTATTTATTAGCTGAAATTATTTTCCTTTGCAAATTATTTTTTAAAATTTGAAATACAAGTAAGGCATCTCCCCTCTCCACTTGCTGTTCCCCATAAATTTGAGAATATGAATATATAATACGTTCTTACTCATCTCTGAGATGGGTAGAGGAAAACATTGGAAATAAATAGGAGTATTTCGACTATAAAAACTTTGGAATTTGCTCTTGGTCATTTTACTGTAGTAAAAAAACCCTACAATTCCTGAGAGAAAGCAGTATTACCAATCATGTTTCTTTTGTCTTAGGAAAAAAGGCCAAAAATAGACAGGTTTTAATATAGGAAAATAAAGTTTAAATTTACATTTTATGACATGAGTAATCAGAATTTGTTTGATGTTGTTTTCACTAGCTGGACTTATTTTTCAGTATCATCAGGCTGTTCTCAATGTTGAGAAAGAGGGGGAACTAAATTTCACTAAATAATGTTAATTAGCAAGGTTCAGAGGATACTGAAGAATTGCCTACTTTAATGGACACATCTCTTTCATTTTAAAAAAGGAAAAATTACATTGAAGAATGTGAGGAATTAGTTAAAAGAACTTAAGAAATGAAAGCCCAAACTTCTTGTAGGATAGAGAAGGAAAATAATAATTTTTTTCCAAGAATTAGAACAGAAGAATGTCAATAGTGATTAGTCACATACTATTCATGCTGGACTCAGGTCCTACAGAAACTGATAATGATGCACTGTGTTTTTAACACAAAAATTACAAATACAAATACAGAACATGTGCAAGCATGTATGTTTGTTATGGGCTTAGCTATGGAGCAGTATGAGCACAGGAAATGAATTTCAGAATGTCTAATCCAATCTGTTCTGCAGTGCTGCAATTTTGACAGTAATTAAATTATCTTTATTTAGTATCATGTAGTTATATTCCCAATCTCTTAGTGCAAAAGATTTAAATATAACTTATCAAATTGAAATCTAACAATAGCTACTCTACAGTAACACACAATTTAATTACATTTTTTGTTACCTCATCAAGGGAATCACTAACAAGGTGTGTCCTCCTCACTTTCACATTTAGGAATAACATATTCATGTCAGGCTTCTGTCTGCGAGAGACTTTATCCACAAGGCTTTGCTATTTGAATGAAAAAGAAACATCACATATGCAGTATCTTCATTTAAAAAAGGTGTCACACTTGTTAACTGTAGGAAGTTCTCAGTATCGTGTATTAAAGACATTTTTCCTAACATTGTAGCTGCTTCAGTATCTCCTGGGAGATGGAGAGAAATTTCTTTCCTACTGCAGATACCATTTACACTACATTTGAACCAACTTCTTGGGAGGTTTACCAAGAAGAAGGTGGCACTTCCCAAATTGTTAAAAATATATCTGTAACATTCTGGAAACTGGCTTATGCTTTAATTAACTATTCAGAAGGTAAATCCAGCAAGACAGGATAGGTGGTGGTGCTGCCACACAAAGCACTGAGGAAAAAAGTATCACCTGTAGAAAAGCACCACTGAAGGGGGCAGACAATGCCTCTTCCCAAGCACAAGAGGCTTCCCAGAAGCAGAACCTCTTCCATGACCTGGAAGATACCACTGAATCTTGGTCCTCCATGACAACACCTCCACAGAATAAAATACAAACCAGTCCAAAATTCTCAGGGAATTTTTCTTCCTTAATCATCATGTTAATTTAATATGCTAGCATGTTATGCTGGTGTCTCAAAAGAGGAAAAAAAGTAAGTCAAGTACTATAACTTTCTCTAAAATGCTGCCATCTATAAGGATCCTGAAACTAAGTACACAAAAAGGAAAAAATACTGAGAGAACCCAGAATGGGCATTTGTAGACTACTTATAGCAAAATGGTTTAAGTTCTTTTTCAGGGTAATCAGAAATACCAGAAGTTATAACAAAATGTCATAAATAATATCAGTCTAACAAATACGCATAAAATACCAATGGATGAGACAAACATTTATCAGTGAGGGACTTACCCGTGCAATACTTATCATTTGTTGTTCTGAGTCCCTTTGAATAATAACTTTTTTTGCTGCTATAGAAATAATAAATGGGTACTGACAGAAAGAAAACCTAACAAGAGAAAAAAGATTAAATATTTTCTTTCTAGCATACTATTTTCATTTTAAGAATACAGGAGTGAATTATCACTCAGTAACTAATTCCTCCACTGACAATAATTTGCAAATAGCTGCTGTTTTTTCACTTTGTATATAGTGATACTTGACTCAGTGGAACAAACTGTTATTTGCAAATACTGCTAGAACCTGAAATTAACAATGCCAATCTTTTGTCATTTGTGTTTTTTGTGGTTTGTTTTGTTTAGTTGTTTTTTTTCCTTCTCAAGTAGAGTATCAGGTATCAGACAGAAGAGTAGCCTGAAATATCTGATTCAGTGGAGCAAATTATGGTCTCTAAGTTTTCCCCAACTGCTGCTGCAGGCAAGGAAAATGACTGTGAATGGACTGGAGGCTAAAATATGTCTGTAGCAAGACACAGCCAGAAGTCTATGCCAACAATTAATAAATTTAATTTATTATCATCCCTAATCTACATATTTTCTCTGGTTTGCAAAGACAGATGAGATTTATTCCAGTCAATCTCACATCCATGCGGTAGCAAGTAAGTAGTAGCTATAAAGTTTTTCCAATGAAATATTTAACATTTAACATGGATCTATATACACATAAATGGCATGCATATATAGACACTACATCTCCACTACATTTAATAAAGATATACATGGAATAGATACCAGGCTTTTCAGTACTACTCAGCAAGAAACAACCAGTTATTCCTCTTACCTGTGAGAATTCCCATAGCATTGCCAGTTATGATATTCCTCCATAAGATCAATATGATCAAGTGTAGAATTATAGAAATCCGTATATGAAATAATAGGAGGGTTAATGAGACTATTTGCAGCATCTACAAAGGAAACACAAACGTCCTTTAAAATAATGTCTGGATTTAGCACATCTCATTTCTTGGCATCATCAGCACCAGTGATCTCAAAAACTTTAAGCCAAGTCTAAAATAATACAAAAAAACAAAAACATAGCTACAGAACTTAGCTCTGTCTTAGCTCCAGAACTGTAGTTACAAAATAACAATACATGACATCACATTAATTGCTGTAGGAAGCAGTAAATCTGGTTTCCTTACTGACATACACTAAATTAGGTTTCATGGATAAAGAGTGCTATGTTCTGCTGAAATTGATGAAAAAGCAGTTTGATAAATGAAAGTGTTTAAGAAATCCATGTAATTTCAAGCAACTATGGCTAGAAAATCTACATTTTTTCCAGTATACCATCTAGACCTGCACAAAAATTAAGTACTTGACCAAAGAAAGAAAGACCATTCACATTCAAGCTATTGCATTATATAATGACATTCATAAAATGTCAAACAGATAATAAGTTCTATTTACACTTCAGCATAATTTAATTTTGGTCAGTCAGACACAAAGTAGTGTCTTTTCACTGACTAAATAGGTCTTTTCCCAGAATTCAGGAACAAGCAACTCTTTCATAGATGACTATAAACACATTCTGGGTTTAGATACAGGTGTGCTAATGTGCCTAACTCTGAACAGGCAGGACTGTGCAGAATACTTTTACTTAAGTAAAAGGTTTAAGTTGACAGTGAAAACATCTTAATTCAGATTTTAATTTTCATATTGTGGTTTTGGCTTCTCCTAAAGAGGAGAAAGCCCTAATCACCATTTGGCAGCAGTTGAGAAGGTTTACATTTGCAGTAGTCAAATTGGCTGTGCTCTATGCTGAAGTGATCAGGGAGTCACTTTTAAGGTGGACTTTAGGATGTAAGAGGCACATGCATTGCCTACCTTCCTTCAGATGCTAAATAGTTCTGTGGGGGTAGGTGAGTTACAGAAGAAATTCTGGAAGCTACAAGTTTGAGACAGTTTCTTTTATAAATCTAAGGGAAACCTTAACCATTGGTCACTTCTGTGGATTTCTGCTTGAACAATCTTCAGTTGTCACAGGAAAACTCTGCATAGCAATTATCCTCTACTGGAAAGCAAGTAGGAAGGCTTACCAACAGAAGACTCTTGTTTGCTACATTTTAGCATTTTATTGTTGTTTATGTCATGCCACCATCATTATTACTGTCCTCTAGAAGAGGAGCACTAAAAACTATCCACTTCCACTAAGTGTGTGTATGTACAAAACAGACCCTATATACATACATAAATATACATACAAAAACATGTATATGCCTACACAGTTCAAGAAAAATACCTACTAAATAAAGCCAGGACTTTTGTTGCTGATGGAATCCACCAGGTACATTTCACCATAGGTGGAAACTCTTCAGGTTTTGCAGGAAACAGCCGTAAAGAAATAAATTGCAGTAACCTGTCCACCACCTGCTTGAACCTCTTCTGTGATATCCTAAAACAAACATGCTACACTTACTCTCATGTGACCACTGTCTACACTAGAGTTTGTTATCAAATATCAAGGCTTTTTAAAAATACCCCTTCATTACAATTTTTAAATTCAACTTTAATTGCTAAATTATTTTTAAATGCTTTTGTCCTGTACATAAAAGCAAAATTCCAAGTGCAAAGTTTGAAGAAACATGCTTTTAAATATTGACACACGGTAATTCTCTTCAGTGCACCCCTAACTACGCTCTCTGTGGAAAAATAAAAAAAAGAGCAATAGAATCATTATCTGTTCTTGTCATTCAGTAAACAAAACAGAAATCCTTATCTATTTCACTCTACACTCTGAATACTGAGGAATTCTGATTTATTTTCAGATACATGGTCCTTTTAAATAAAAAATGGTATATGCTTCAGATGCTTGTTCCATGTGCACATTTTAAATTACATGCTGCACCACTTCCATAATAGCAGAACACACATATATGTGTAGGCATGTTAAAACAGCCTTTTCTAAACAAGAGCTCTCCTATTTTAATGGTTTCCATTTTTAATACATGCTTTAAGGCTAAAAACATTGATATGTCTATTGCATTCGTAACCAAAAGTGGAAACCTTATTCGTAAATGCAGTTCCAATAAAGTAATATTTTACCACAATTGTAAGCAAATCTGGACATAGGGAGAGGGAGGGAAATTAAATTACCATCCCTCCAGAGAAGAAAATCCTTAATTAAGATTTCCTCAGAGATTTGGAAATTGCAAATGTGGCCAAGCTTGTTTTTTACCTCAAACTGAACATTTTGCTCAGTCAGTCCATGGAAGGCAATCTGTATAGTAACTCAGGACCTGCTCTTTGGGCAGTTACCCCCATACCACTTTTCTAGTGAAGTGCTATTAGAGTTATTTCAATTAATTACAAATCCAATGCCCCAACCACACTCTCTCACACCTCTATTGCACTAGGAAGCCAGGCCTCTACTTCCTTTGTGGCTTCTATATAGTACAGAAACTTTACAGTATCTTTTGCAAGTAATGCAAGATAAAACTTTATTTAAACAAAGATCATAAAGATGTTTAAAAATATCATGTAACATATAACTAAAAATTTACACACAAGTTATTGTGCATGTGCTATCAAAATAACTCTGATAAGTCATTTTGCAATTAAGGCTTTTCTGCATAAATATAATAATTCTTATGCATTATACACATTTTGCATCTATAAATCAGTATCACTTAGTGGACTATGACCACATGTATTTGAAAGCAACAAAACCAGTCTCTTCAGTCAATTAAATTAACTTTCATATAATTTATAAAACAGTCAACATCATTGGAAATACAGTAACAATTGTAATCCTAGAAATGGAATTTGTAACGTGGGGTTTTGGTTTTTTTTTTACTTTTTAGACCAGTGCACTAGGAAATGATGGTCAGCTTCTGTTAAGGCTGCTATCTGTCTTAGCAAGTGAGCATAGATGACATAAGTAGAAGTGTTACTAAATTGAGGATTCTGAAAAAGATTAAAAAAAGGTATTAGGTTAATAAACTGCATAAAGGGAAAAAAGTCATTAGGATTTTTTCTTATGTTTGTTGTTGCCAGTACAATTACACAGGAAAGAAGTTCACAAAATAGCTGTGACAGTGGCAGAACTATGGGAAAAAACAACTCACAACTTCTAGCCAAATAAAAAATACACAACTGTTGTATTGTAGAAGTATGATTTTTTTCCCCAAAAGAAAGCCCACAGGCAGTGCTCAATATTCTGGATTACTCTTTACATTGTTACACAAACTACACTCCTCTAAGTGATGTGCTTCTCATATCAGTCATATGAATTCTTATAGCTCCTGTCTATCCCATATCAATCCAAACTGATTTTCCCTCTATTCCATGCGTTCACTCATTCCCTAGTTTCAGCAGGAGATATTCTTTTAAATTCACAGCTAGTATATACCATCCCAGAGAAGAAAACTACTGGCTCGATAAATTAAATTGCCATTTGATATTCTCAACAGCAGAAACTGCTCCTTGAGTGCAGAGGTTTCAGGAATATATTTAGCAAAATATAAAGGGGAAATCTGCAATAAATGCAAGCCAGCTATAGCAGCAAAGGCAAGAGGTGACCACAGACAGAAATCAGACATTGTAACCAGTCAGATAGACTGGATAAAATACAACACTGGAGAGTTACAGCAATATACACAGCAGAAAGTGCATATACTGGAACTTTCAGAGTCACATCATCCTAATAAAGCAAATCTGGGAATAAGGACAATGTAAGAACAAATAAATAGGTAAAATATTTATTCTTTCAACCCAGAAAATAAAAGGAAACAATTACTTGTCTATTAGGGCATAGTTTTCATCTATGCAACCTTTCCCCATCAACCGTCTTCCCTTAGGCTCCCATTCCCATCATGCATTACACTTTTTCCATATTTTAACACATTCTTACAACAGGAAATCGGATGTAAAGTACTACAAACTATCATGTTTGCACAGTATACTGGTTTATAGATTATAAATTAAGCAGACACATACTTACATAAAAATACTGTATTTTCCTTACCTGTAAAAGTATACAATATGCTCTAAGGTCATCTTTTGTTCGTGGCCTATGAACAAATGGAATAATAAACAGAACCATATGGATCCATAATTTACAGACATTAAGTCATGAAATAATGGATGATTTTATTTTGCTTTGCTAATATGTATAGAATACCATATTTAAGAATCTTCACTGCTCTCAAAAACTGAAAAGGACATTTACAAATTCTGGCAATTCTCTAAAGGCAGCACACAATTTATTATCTGTCTTTTTAAAACATGACATAAGGCCAAAAAAAGGTCAGAACTAAAGAGTCAGAGGTGTTCCAAAGTGGGAATTCTGCATTATTGTCTACCTCAAGTGACACTATAAAGGAGTTTATTTGTTCTTTGATATTTCCTGCAAGAATTCTCCACACACTTCTACCACTGCAACCTTTGCACTTCTTCATATTTATTAAGGCTTTTACATAACCACAAATACAGGCAGCAACAGCACAAAAAGTTAGTATAAATTGGAGAAAGGGGTAGCCAAGACCTGGGTCACGTGTGAGTTACAACAAGCCACTGTCTCTTACTACACCTTTTTATGAATTACACTATGCATTCTCACTTCCATTACTTCATGCTAAGATGCTATCATCTCCCAAAACCTTCCTGCTTTTGGGTTACCCCCTTCTGCATCCTGCCCTGCTCCTTCTGTGGTGCTGCCACACACAAACAGCATTGTGGAGCAAACTGTGGATTAGGGAACTGTTCTAGAGGCTATTTGGGTGGTGGACAATGAGAATAAGTTTTACTCTAGTTAAATTCCTTAATTCATCTCACAATTGAGATGTCCAAAGAAATGCCCTGGCAACAAGCAGCTGAGATTTGGTGATGGAATGCATGGCTGGGTATGGATCTGCCTCTCAGAGGTTCAATACCAGCTTACAGAGTTCAAGATGTAGTTCAGCAGATTTGCCAAAAATAATTCAGTTCTTAGGTATCAAATAAGTTGCATCACATTTTCTTTCTTTGCCTAAAACAATAAAGCACATAGCAGATTTAAGTGCTGGCACAGCACTGATGCAAACATTTATTTTAATTACCCTGTCCATTCTTGTAGTAGACCATTAATTATTCCTTTTAGGACAGACTTCTGAACATCTTGAGGCTATGAAAAAAGGAGAGAAACAAAATCAGATCTGAAGTAATCATACATATGCAATACAAGATATTGTACAAACAAGCAAGTTTGCTTTGCTTGCATTTCAACACAGCTAAGAAATCTTTTGTGTTATGATGCTGATCCTAAATATCTTCCTCACAGATATACCAGCTGAGTGTGGGGTTGTGCCAATGGTGCCTTTCAACACTTAAACCCTGCAAATATAATCTCTAAACTACTCCTGTCCTTTATATACAGGACCTACTTTTTTCCTATCCCCATCCTCACATTTTCTTTATTTCCCACCACGCAGTCTCATCACAGCCATGTAATACCTCTAAGATATCTCTAAGGTAGTCTTTAAGAACTACCACAATATAAACTAGGCTTTACTAGCAGGAAAAAATTCCTCCTCTTCTACTAGAGCAGCTGTCATGATTCTATGACAATACTCATGGGATCATTTAAAGTATGTTTTGAGAGATTCTTCAGAAATCATGCCTACCTAGGAAAAATCTGGTATAAATGGTATAAAACATGAATCCTTTTTTCTACTTACAGTATTTAATAAGGCATCATAGACAACATTGACAAAATTTGCATCAATTCCAGAGTCCTCAATGGTATTAAATGGAGAAGTGGTATCTTTCTGTAAGTTAGATAAGACATGAAGCATTCTGAATATTTTACAGCTATCTTTGAAAATGTAAGTTTAACAGGAAGCTTAGGAAAATATGTTCAGATATAAGTATTTTCTTATCAAAACATAAGAATATAAGTTTCCTTAATTAGTATGCTAAAGACAGAGCAAAGCAATAGTAATCATACACATATTTAAGTTGTCATTCTATTTTAAAAATATAAGAGACTTTCAAATAATCAACTACATTAAAAAGGCATCTTTCATCTTTGTTGTTGTTCCATTTCCAGACAAAGGCAAAACTTTAAGCATTCAATATTTGTTAAATAACTAGAGGTCACAGGTTAATTCATCCAGGCTCAGGGTCTTTCATCCACATTAAATATCATAAGTACATTTTGCTTCATAATAAGCAGGAATTAATAATTTAGCATGAACTCAGAAACACAAAGTTAACTGTTCCCTAGGAAAACCAAGTCATCACAGCACATGAACAGCTATAAGAGAGCCCATATCACACCTTTTTTTAGGGATAGGGAGTTTCTGTTTCCAGATCTGCCTAGGTCTCCACATTAGTTTGGAGATTTTAAAACTGAAATTTGTGAAGAAAGTACTTACACAGTCACAGTATCACACACACAAACTACATGCTGGAATTTTTAAGCTCCACAAACCTGAAATATAATTACTTAAACTGGAATCAATAAATCAATGCAGTTAACAAAAGGCAGGTGAGATCATGACAAAATGATCTTAGTGGCCTTGAACACCTGGCTGAAAGCCTTTAACAGATACTTTAGGAAACATTTTGAAGATACAAAGCACTGTAATAAATAGTACTAGGAATTATTTTATACCTTAAATGCAGCATTTATCTCCAAGAAAGAATCAAAAGTTGTAGAATAAAAATTATGTACAGCTTTCCAATCTCCCGATGCTTTCGACTTTTCCATATCATCCCTACAGAAAATACATTCAAATACTGGTAAGGGTTTGATCTTTCCAGCCACTTAGACTTTAAAATGCACTGTAACTTTAAGCTTTTCTCACTAAGCACACTTAGAAGACAGACGAGTATAATATCCCCTTCTTTCTAACCTCTTCCTTGTCATTTAAAGATCATGGTATTATAAGAGAACAAAAGCATAGTTTGTGTTTGATACACCTGAGCAATGTCTTTTATTCAAAATGTTAATTCACAATGTCACAGTTCAGTGTGTTAGGACAAATAATTAGCAGAACAGAATTAAGCTGCAGCTACACTGACATAATAAAGATTCTTAGAGTAATTTAGGTATGAGGGCTCCTAAACTACTCAAATTCACTAGAATTTGTTCAGACTTTTATTTATTTTACATCTTTTCAAATAGGATTTAATCTTGGGCACATGAAAAGTGGTCACTGGTGACAGTCAACGTGGCTTCCCTAAGGGCAAATTGTGCCTGACAGATTTGGTGGCCTTCTACAGTAGGGTTACAGTGCTGGTGGAAGGATGGTATCATCTACCTGGACTTGTGCAAGGCCTTCCCCTGGAGCTGCTTCCTCTCACTTTACTGCAGGCTGTACAAGAAATCCTCAGCATGGGGAAATCCAAACTCAGCTCAGCAGCTCCAGATCCAACTGAGAAGGACCTAGCCCTGCCTGGAGGATGGCAGCCCAGGAGGGGAAATGGAGAGGGGGTAGGGGCTCACAGCTGGGGGTTCAAATGGACAGGACAAGGCCTAATGGCTTTAACCTGCAGCAGGGTTTATTTAGATTAGACATAATGAAGATGTTTCTTACAAACACTGCCACTGGTTGTCTAGAACCAATAGTCAATAGATACAAAAATCTAAATACGAAAGAAAATTCAGCTCTTTGGATCACCTGAATACCAGCAAAGGATCACCTATTTGCAAATTTTCCCTTTATACCTCTTCTTCTTTCCCACCAAATACACATTTTTGAATAATCAAAAAGCATTCCTTCTCCTCCCTGGAAGCACAACATTTCAAATGGGGAAGAGAGAAATAACTGCCAGTATAACCAAAACACATAAGACTGCAAGGGTTTTGCTAGCCTACAATGAGCCTTGCATATTCTTTTCCAAAACTAAACGTTCACTGCATTTCTAATTCTGAAGTATATGTTTTGCCATTTTTGTGTGGGACAACATTTCAAGCTAGAAAAAATATTGTGATAGTTTTCACAGTAACAGAGTTATCAAACTCATCGTACCGAGACTAACTCCTCACCACTCTTACTGAAACTGCTTCCTCATTTGAGATTAACAAAATCCAGTGTATGAATTAGGTCAAAATGAAAAGAATTCCAAAGAAGGGAAGAAAGCACACTTCCAGGAACACCAGAATGACTTACTGAAAATCTTTCACAGTTTTGGTTCGAACTGGAAGGGAGGGCTCAGGAGGGAATGGTGCTTTCAGCTCTTGGGGTAACGCATCCACAGACATGCGCTGCTTTTGCCGTACATCGAGGCAAAGAGGTGGCAGGTCTCTCCCTTAGAAGAAAGGTTTAAAAAAAAAAAAGACTAAGTACAAGGCATCCAACACAAAACAATTGATACCAGGAAATATAGGAAACTCTGAGTGTTTGATTCTACTTCTTTAAAAAAGTATTTTTCTTACCTTGTGCACATGCAGACATGATGGAAAATTTGATTAATAAAAATAGCAGTGTTGCCCATTATTGTATTTCCAATATAAATTGTAAATATTTAATACAAAAACTGCAACACTGGTGCTCCTTACAGCTAAGAAAAATCTCACGCACAACCATACCAAAGTCCAACTATCATACAAGGACAACACTTAAATGTATTTTTCTACACTGTGATACAGAATTTTAGCTAGAGATGACTGTAGATCATCTACAGTTTCCATAAAGAATCTCTCCAAAAAACTAAATGGGAAAGGCTATTATTTTTGTCTTACAGATAACTAGTGGTGAAACAGAAGCATCTTTGAACACTTCTCAATGAATCTGGCTGCCTAGTCTAGTACAACTGGCAGTGCTTTGCCAAGGTCTTTTTACTCTGCTCCTTCCTTTCTATTTGATCTGAGAATATTTGATCAGATCAGTGTGGCAGGACTTGGCAACAGTGCAGCTACTGTGAGAGATGAGGCTGCCTCTGTGTCTGACACAGCTCCCAAAACACACCCACCACAGGCCCAAGCTGAGCCCAGCACACTGGGCCCTGTGACACTGGTAGCACCCTTGTGACAATATATTTAGGAAAGGGTAAAAAAACCCTGCACAAGTAACTGAGAGAGAGGAAGGATTAAAAAAAGGAAGGAAAAAAAAAAAATAAAGAAACTACCCTTCAGACACCCATGTGAGTGGAAAAGGAGAAGGAGGAGGTGCCCCAGGGTCTGGAGCAGAGATTCCCCTGCAGCAGTGGAGAGCCCATGCCTGATCAGGCTGCTGGCAGAATTGGTGAGAAGCTGAGAACAACAGAAAGTGTGGTAAGCAGGGAAGGGAAAGGTGTTTTATTTCTGTTTTGTTTAACTGGCAATAAATCAGTATCGTCAAGTCTGTTCTGCCTATGACAATAATGTACTCCCAGTCTTAACCCATGAGCTTTTTTGTCTTATTTTCTCCCCATGCCCTGTTGAGGAGGGGAAGCCAAAGAGAAGCTTGGGGGCTATCTCACAGTCAGCCAAGATAAGCTCACCCAAAACATGAAAAAACATTTCCATTGCATTTCCAACACTCATTTTGACAGTGTCTTCATAAACATCCTCAAACACTCTTACAGACTGATTTATGCTGCTCATTTTTAAAAGCATGTACATGAATTGTGACATACGTTTGAGATAAAAGACACTATATAAAAATGTCCTCAAAAGTCATACATATTCAATGAAAATCCTCTACGCATTGTCTAAGACCCTCCTGAGCCTTTCTGAAGATTTGTGGATTTTTTAATTAACTAAACATCAAAGTGGTATCACTACACTGCTGCCTACTCCATTTATCACAGCAGGGAAACAGCTTCTAAAAATGTGCCATGAATCCAAAAGCAGATTCTTTTCACTCATGCTCGTGACAGAGACACTGTTACTGTGACTTAACTCAGCCACCATTCATGAGAACTGCCCTCAATCCTCTCAGGATGGCATCAATTACTGGTATGGAACCTTGTCCATTCTCACAGCTGGAACTTTAACTACTTTAAGATAAGAGCAGTAACTGAAAAAACAAAGCAGACACACAGACAATAAATTAGTCCAAGCCAAGGTGCCAAACAATCCAACCATGCAAACGTTCTCCTATTGGACATTATTCTCTGAAAGCAGGATGGACTGATTTTAAGGAATCTAAGATTTTGTCTTATTTTTATACTCTGAGAATAGCAAGATTTCTGATTTAACTCTCATTCTGTCTCCTCAGTTTTAAATGGATTAAACATTGAGTTGCAACCAGCTGAACACACTGAAATGAGGAAAATATTCTTTCTACATCTGTAGAAGAGACATCTGTCTGCAGATGCTGCTTTCAATTCAGTAAATTGAGGCTGCAGATGCTAAGCTGGTAACTTGCACCCTTGTCAGCAATGCAATTTTCTTTGAAATATATGCAGTTTAATTTACATATACTAAAACTGATTTTTAATAGTATCTTCAACACATATGGTCAACTTCAGTATGTTTTGTCATTATTCAAGTTTATTTGTACATAGATTTCTTTGCTCTTCTGCCGGTGAAGAATACCAATTAAGATTACTAATGAAACTCACTTGAGTTTCATTGAGTAGAAATGGGAGACTTGATGTATTGAGTTGATAAGCAGCAATAACACTATATTACAAGACAAGAAAAACCAGCAATTTCTGGCTTCTTGCCCAGCTACATCAAGTAAAAAGATTCAGCAATGCATGACTGCTTAAGAAATGATCAAAAACCTTGGTGAAGAAAATTTCATTGATACAAAGAAGAATTGGGTAGTCCAGGGAAATTCAGGGTAAACAAATACTGCAATTATTTTCATCATGACCAACACAGCTGCCGGCCAATGAAGATTTTCAAAGATAAAGCAAACAAAACTTACTCTATTTGTAACATTAGAAAAGAACTAGAACAATCTATTTAGTATATTTATTTCATACCAGATCATTGTTACATTAGAGGACTCATTGCATGTGGCAGCTATATAGCACACAAACATCCCCCTACTTTTCAGGCTGTATTTACAAGCATTAGCTTTCCTACACCTTTGCTTTCAATGAAATTAAAATTCTTTGAACCTGAAGTATTACCAGTATATGCACACATATATATATATATACACACACACATATACATATATATGTGTATATATATATGTGTGTGTATATATATATACACACACACATACATATATATGTGTATATATATATATGTATGTATATATAAATATATATATACATATACACACACACGTGTGTTCAGAGACAGCACATGTGTAGATAAAGTGCAAAGAAACCCAAACAACAGAAAACCAATCAAGCATTATTCTTGAATGCCAGATTAGGAAAAGAAGAATTTGTAACTGATAAATTTGTTTAAATGATAAATATTGCCACACATTAGTGTAGTGAATATTAACAACTAAATACTTATGAGGCAGTAATTATAACTGGGACAGAACTATTTGCAGCAAAATTGAGGGCACTTTGAGAGAGTGGTGTTTAGAGTTTATCATTCTGGTCAGGTACCAAAATAAAAAGAAGGTGGGGGTCAGGGGAGAAGCAGGTTTTTGGTATGTTATACCACAGTGGGAGAATTCTTTCCTGCCCATCTCCAGCCACTGTGGTTTCTTTTGTGTAGTACAAAATGATTTGAACTAAGCAAAAAAATCCTGTCTGAGGTATCACTCAAACCTTTTGTGTTTCAGTGATTGCCCTTGTTTTGGAAATAGAAAGCATCTTTTTACCCCATAACAAAAAATGCTTAAAAAAAAAAAAGTCTTGCACTGATGTTCAGTTTTGCAGTACAGCTAATAGGAGAAATAAAATATTATCAAAGTCACACTGCTGAGATCTCTCAGTGCAGTGCCTTTCTTGCCTCAAATTCACTGAGTGCTAGAAAGACTCAGTGAACCACAGCACCACAAGCCTGAAGAGGATTTGCTCAGAGACAAGATCAATACAAACCTGACAAATGTTTGTACAGTCTTTTACGAGAAGTTCCAAATTACTGAAATTCCTAGCCCAAAAGCCTAATAAAAATCCCAGGTCTAACCACAACATCATCTCATTTAGGCTTCATCATTCTAGCCTACCATACTGAATACAGAGCTACTACACTTTCTATCTTTTCATCAAGTATTGTTACCTCATCATAGCACAACCACTTTCCTTTGCACTTATAAAGCTCTCCAGAACTTATCAATTGTTGTCTGTCAGTTTTATTTTTTGCCATCACTGGCCTTCACCTCCACTGAAAAACACCATCTCTCAGCAACAGTCTCCCTTAAAAGCCTTTTGCTTGCCTCATTCCCACCATCCTTCAGATGGCAATAACACAATTTTCTCCAGAGTTCTGACAATTTATAGACACTGCCTGATTGCAGCTAGACAAAGAATATCTGCAGATAGACTGCCAAATCAGTACCTTTCTTTAAAACTTCAGATGGTTATTTCATCCTCCAGGTCTATGTGTTTTTTCTTATCCAACTTGTCTCTGTGACATGACCTCTATTGAGGATGGGCTATCATACACATCCCTGCCTGTACAATGTACAACATAGCATAATTTAATGAAATCTACATTTTCTACATTTCTGGATTTTCTGGCACTCCAACAATACAAATACTGGCAGAAAATTGAGCACCTTCTAAATTTGGCAACTAAGTAACCAGGGTTTTTTTTCTCTTACCATTTTTGATGTTGGGTATTACAAGTTGTGTAGGTGAATTTCTGTTTCCGATGCCTTCTTTCTTTTGGTTGATAGTTGTGATGAAATCGCTGAAAGTGGAAAACTGATTTTTGGCTCCTTCCTCCAATCCCTGTAATTAAGATGACAGTATGCTCTAAAGGGCTATTACATTACTGCTAAAGTAATCTTCCTAGTGAGGTATTACACAGAATTCCTAAATACCTTTTATCTTGAAATTAGACTGGTAATAACCGAATAAGACATAAATAATGATTCTGCAAGTTTGTTTCAAATTGATTCAGGAGAGGTACCATAAAATTCCTTTCCATTACATTAAAAAAACCTCAAGTATTCATTTGCAGGACATGAAGAAATCCTTGTATTACTGTTAGGAAAACAATACAATTAGGATGCTGTCAATGATATTCTACCTTTCTGCATCTTATATATCTACTTTTATACTTCTCACTACATCCAGCTCAGATAAACAGATAAATGGCACATATTTCTTTTCAAAAGGCCCTAATTTATTCAAGTAGTTTAGACAAATTTCTCAAGACTTGAAATGTGGGGCCAAAAATTCTAACCTGCTAAAAAATTTCAGTACTAACTACCTGGGTGAAACTCCCTGATGATTCAAAAGGGTCAGCATCTGCTGCCACTGAAGAAAGGCTGAGCAACAAACACTGGTTAACAAAGTGCTAAAAGACTCCCTGCTTGAGCACCTGTTCATGCTGTCACCAAGGAGCCTGCACAAGTCTGTGCTGGGAAGTGCTGAGTGCTAAGTGTTTTAACAGCAAACAGAAGTGAAATCACAGGTCTGACTTCCAAAGGATTGCGCCAATTACTCGGTTTGGCTAATCAGTGCTCAGGGCTATTAGATAGAGTTACTACTGAATTTGCAAAGCATAGGTGGGGTTAGGAGGCTTGCCCAATATGTCAGAAGTCTCATGATTAATATTTTAATCTCCATCTCAGTTCCAAGACATCGATTGATATCAGGAGAAGGTAGATCAATTAAAAAAATATATATACACACTTCCTGCACATCATGATTTTCAACCTCACAGTAACCTAAAGACTCATTTTCCTGATATCTGACATCTGTGCTCTCAGTTAGAAAAACGTTTCCACACAAATCAGAACTTTAATTCTGCAAATGAGAATACAAATTCCAGAATAATTAATGTAATATTTTATAAAAATTTTTGAACCAGTTCATTTCCATTTCCCCTTAACAGAAATACATTTGGACTAAGACATGCAGTCAGAGTTCTAAGAAAAGCACTTCACTTCCACCACAACATCCTGAAAAACCACTAGATGAGTAATAACACAGCCCATAAACCTACCACACCATAGTGTACACGAGCTGGTACACTGCCAGGAATTTTAAACAACTGTGGGACATACAGCTATTTTTCCGTGGATCATAACTCACTAAATTGTAAATTTGAACAATCATCAGGACTTCTGGCTTTAAAAATATCAAATTGCAATTTCTAAAATTGGTGGTTTTACCAAATTTCAATTTCTAGTTCCAAATTCCTTATATGCAACAAACATTCTAAAATAAAATGTAATTACCAGCGTAATTTTCAGATTAACATTTCCTTCTAGTCTATAACCTTTGAAATATCATAAGATGATTAATAAAAATCACCAGCCTTTGTGATTGGAGAAGAACAGACCCTGGACAAACATTAGTGACTGAAAAAGAACTGTTAAACAAATCCAGATCTGAGGTTAATCTGCTCTGTCACAAAATGTGTGCTTCAGGCAGAAAAGCTCTGAAGCGCAGACTAGTCTAATTATGATTAATAGGGAATAGATAGCACAGATAATTGAAAAAAGGAGTTTGTGTTAAATAAATTATTGTGACCTTTTTGACTGATGTAGCTTTCTAGGTTTTACTCCACCCGCGTCACTGAAATACTACAGGTGAACAGTTTTTAAAAAACTTTCTCCTTACTGCCACCTCCCTCACCAGGGATCATAAAGAACAAAACTGCATGCCCTCTTTAACTTCATCATCCTGTTTGAAGTACAGTTCCAACAGTACTAGACAAACACATTGACAAAGGCTTTTTTTGGGAGGTCCTGGAGGGAAACTTCATGCTTATTAATGAGAAACTCTGACAACCCCTGGGGGAGTAATCTAGGGCAAGTGCACAGCACCATGTCATACTTAAACGTTTTGTAGATCACTGAGCTTTCAGAGCCTAAGACTCTCAAGCACACTGTCAACAGAAAACTGAACATCCACCATTCGCCTCCAACCCACCAAAAGGAATGAACATGCTTAGAGGGAGTAAGTGGATCAAAGTAATCTTTAGTCCCATTTTAAGATCATATTAATAACCCACAACTCTGCTGGTTTCTTAGTGGAAGTTTTCCAAAGCATTAAGCCTTCCATAAGACTGGAGAGGTACTAGCATTATATTTTATGAAACTGTATTTTTCATTATTGAAGCTACATGGAATGGTGAAAACAAGTCAAAATGTTTGCAAAGAGCACATACAGACTGCTTTCTTGGAAGGGACACAAGATCATCTAGAAGAGTCTCTTGAAAATACTATGTTAGCCCTAACATTGCTTACTCAAGACCCTTATGTATATGGGAAGCAAAGAGTAGTGAGGACAAAAAGATTTTCTTCCCTGTGCAAGAAGACATGGAGGATATTCAGATTTCCAAACAGCATCAGACAGTTCAACAGGCTGCACAAAAAGCAGGATTTTCCCTTCTGTTCATAGCTTGAAAGGTCTAACTTTGGACTGTTTTTCTTTTACAGAATTCTCTAATTGTTCCTGTTTGTTAAGGAGCAAATTACTTTGCTTTCCACAAATTTCCAGAATCTGAATGCTGACACTCAAACTATCACCCTTTGGTGATAGTTTATAACATCTCTCCACAAAACTCCCTCTCTCCCCCACTGTACCATCCTACTGAAGCCCATATAGGCTCTCTGGTGAATTCAAACCCCGCCCTGCACTTGACACACAGCCACACCCAGCTGCAGCAGGTCCATCAGACAGCTTTTGCCCCTGGGCGACACTTCCCAGGAACATGACGGATGTCCAGCTACAAAGAAACTCTCCTGAGTCTTTAAGGTAGTTAGAATTCTACATGGCCATCCAGGGACACAAATTTTTCACTCGTTGAGCTAAGACTGACACATTTTAGGCCAGCTCTTGTATCTTTATTCTAAGGGACAGGCATTTGCCATTCAAAGTCTAAGGTGGAGATATTTAAAGGTAAAAATAACTTCTGGGTACTCGTCCATTACAGACTTGCACATTCTGACAGATTTACAAAGCTGATAGTCTTTTAGAAGATTGGAACGTTTAGGCAAAACACAAAATTGGCAGAATTGCTCCAAAGAGTTTGCAGTTTGCATACAATTACTTAGTTTAACATCACAATTATTTCCTGACACTCATAAATATTATCTTTTAAATTCAAATGATGAATTTAAATAAATGATGATTTAAATGAAAATTTCTAAAAAGTCAGGTGCTTATCAGAACTGCTGAACTAAAATATCCTAAGTTTATTCCTACAGGATTAGTAACATTTTTGCTCTGTTGTTGAACTGAAGTAACTTACCACAAGTTCAAATGTTAAGGTATATAAGATATCTAACTCATGCCAGGAAAAAATTATGTTCTGTAATATTGTATGGTCAGCAGAAAATAAAGTGCAACTCTGGTATAATTAAAAACCTGAAAAATGGTTTCTGAAATTAAATTATTCTGGCAAATATCCTTTCCCCATTTTTCTCCCTGCATTAATTCATTCACCATTTCATCAAAATGTTATGTGATCTTTGCTTCAACACAAAAAACCCGGAAAATACCTTTAAAGAAAAAGTTAAAAACCAGAAGTATTTCCCAGCTACCTCTCTTGCCATTAAGTGTATTAGAGCTGAAACCCTCCACCCCCGAGAACCCTTAATGAACATTCTCAGTGCTGCAAACCCTCAGTCATGACTAACCCGACAGAGCAGACCGTTGTAAAATGTTAACTGTAAGCGGATGGAGAATTTATAGCTTCATTATGTCATTGCTTACAGATGCACTTGTTATTTTTAAGAAACTTGAATGAAAGCCTCTCAACGGGAAGGAACATGAAAGAAAATGAAGACGATGCTTCCCCCCTTGCCGTTCTCCCAAATAAAGCGGCAAACACGGCAAACGAACGCGGAGTGGCACGGGCGGGCCCGTGGGCGGCTGCCCGGGCGCTGACGGGACCTACCCCGGCAGCCGCGGTGGACGCCGACGGGATGGGCGGCAATTTCTCTCCCTCCTTTTCCATTTCTTTTTCCTTTTCCTTCTCCCCTTCCTCCTCTTCTTCCTCCTCCTCGCCGCCCTCCTCGGCAGACAGGGCCTCGGCGCTGCCCGGGCTCAGCTCGGCGCCCGGCGGATGCCCCTCGCCGGGGCCGGGGGGCAGCTCGGCGGCAGCGGGCGGGCTCTGCAGCGCCATGGTCCCGCT
>VXBR01012234.1:234566-303905 GCA_013400215.1 Cisticola juncidis | reverse complement strand
CTCACACCGCCCCGGGGCCGTGCTGCCGGTGCCCCCTCTCACACCGGCCCGGGGCCGTGCTGCCGGTGACACCTCTCACACCGGCCCGGGGCCGTGCTGCCGGTGACACCCCTCACACCTCGCTACCGCCCCCCGGGCACACTCCTTGCTGCGTAGGGTCACGCTCCAACGAGAAAATACAGAAATCGTCGAATCATTAAAGTTGAAAAAGCCTTTCGAGATGATCAAGTCCAACCTTCGACCAAATAACGCCGTGCCCACTATACCATATCATGGAGTCAAACCTTCCTGTGAAGGACTGCACTGTATCACGAGGAATGAACGTGTGATGGATGTGAGCGGGCCCCGTCTCTGACGGCGCAGCCAGAGCCGTGCCAGGGCTGTGCACTGCGGGCCCTGCGCTCGGGCAGTGCCGGGCAGCCGGAGGCGGTACCGCTGTCAGAGCCTCTCCGGCTGTGCTGGAGCTTGGCTGGGTGTGAAGGAAAACCATCTTCAGAAGACGCGCTGCGTGGAACTGCTTGCAATACAAGATCTAGACCAGATGTAACACATACTGGCTGCGAGGTACTGACCTGCCACTTGGCTTGGTATGTGCAGCTGCAGGAGCCTGCTGCGTGAGAGGGGGACAATGTTGTGTACCCCAACCTAAATCCAATTTAAGCTCTTCAAACCACCTGCTGCCAGGAAACAAGTTCCTGTCAGACCATTCTAATTTAGTGTCTGAAGAAGAATTTTTCTCCAGTTTCAGGAAACAAGTGTGAATAGCATTACAGACTACTTGAAACAAGTCTTCAAAATAGTTTTTCAGGTGGAGGAAAACCATGTGATGGCTTTTCTGAGCATTGGCACTACACAACTAGCTCCTGCAGGAGCTGTGGGAAAGATTTCTGTAAGAGTCATAAAAGCAACGACACAATAGGTAGTGCAGTGTTAATCATTGAAAAAGGCTTTTCCTTTCTGAAGGAACTGGCAGACCTGGAGTTTTTTAGTTTTCATTTCATTAGGTTCGGTTTTCCAAGAAGTTCTCTCGCCTCGCTGTGCTTACTTCCCAGTGGCTTTCATCAGTTTGAATGAATAAGCGGCCTGTTGCACTTAAACAAAGCCCCCCCAAACACTCACTCATCTTTTACCTTTCCATGCCAAGAAATAACATAATGATAGTAATTTCAACACTTCAGTACAAGCAGCTTTATACCCAGTGGCAGTCCCCAGTTAGAAATAATTGGCACAACTGTTTTGTAGGGCTGTGCCAGCTTGAAACATGGAAGGATTTGCTCCCTTGAGTCTGCAAAGAGAGATGAAATAAAGAAAAAAATTAAATGTAGAAAGGCAAGTATAGAAACAAATTCTTTTTTTCCCAGTTCCATTGAGCTATAAAGGCCGGATTTTTGAGTGTCAAAAACACCAAAATAGTTTTCTACCAAGATAATCTCACAAAAAAGCTAATGCAACGTCAAATACTTCAACTTCTATTGTTCATGCTCTCCTGTGCTGTTTGAAGCTGAAGTGCTCAATTGAACTAAACTAATTCAGGTGAATATTTTGACTCTTGACAATTATGAAAATAGGCACAAAAAAATCTACCTATTTTTATAAGAGAGCAAAATGACTATATACTGAACAATCAAACACATTTTCTTACTTCAAATTAATGTAGCATACATCTGGTGCCTGAGGTTTGAAATTAAAAGTATTTAAATATTAAAAGTACTTCAATATCATTCATAGATCAAGGCAGTCAAAGATATATCCACAGCTGGGAAAAGACATGTCTAAGTTGGATTTCAGCTTTCTAGCATGGATGGATGCTAGCTGGGAGCAGCAGTGCTGCATGTAATGAGGTGATGCATGTAGACCCTGCAGTAATTTGTTGCCAAAGTGATGCACTGGGGTAGTGGGCAGTGGAGCAGTCAGGAAACAGGATAAAGACATTCTAGCAGTGAGATTAGTGGAATATATCACATACACAATTTTCAGAACTACACTGAAATTTGCAACTGCCATTCTACAGACTTCATGAATTTGTTGGCCAGATGGCTTGGGAGCCTTGACAAAAGGCCAAACACACTCAATGCCTGTATTTCAAAGGACACTTTCCTTGATTTTTTTAGATGTCTTGTGAGCTGCTTAAAAATCTTAAATCACATGGTGCCAGCTATTTCAAAGAATTTTTGGTGAAAGGGGCAAAGGTAAAGTTCAACTGAAAACTGCTGCTCACGCCCAAGTACACATTGCCTGGGTCTACAGCTCTTGCTGTTCCCGGAGGAGCTGGCAGTCTCACTCGACCCCATGCTGGCACACCCTGCTGCTGGCTCAGATACACGTGTGTACACTGCAGCATCACCCCTGAAAAACTGTGGGATGATGGCAGGCAGGCAGGGTGTGACCCTGAACAGATTTTCTTGTACTTGTGGAAGAACAGTCCTGCTTCAACTGGAAGAAGACCCTCTTGACACCTTATTTTAAAATGCTTCACAAATATTTCTGTTCTATCCAAAGAGTTTGAATTGTCAGGAAGGGGAGAAAGTCACTGGCACATTTCTGTGCAGTGACGTGGCCAGGCACAGACTGCCACTAGGAATGACAGATGGAACCAAACCAAATGCTAGCATTTGGTCAGAAGTGATTACTAAATGCTTACAAGTAATAGATACACAGAGACTGGCATTTGGGAGTGACACACAAATGTAAAAAATAATATCATCATGACAAATACTGATTGGATCTCACATTTTTCTCTGCAGTCAGAAGTTAAATTCAACTATAGCCAAAATCACCCCTGGTTTAATTCACTAATATTAGGGGAGAGGTTTGTGCTGTTACAGGATTTTTCCTGATCCTCAAATGGTTTACTAGTGTTTGCAATCAAATGGTGTCAAACATCTCTGGTGCAAACTCGTATTTCAGGAATCAAAACGACACATGTCCTTCAGAAAAGGTAGGCTGAGTTTTCCCATTCAGCTGCTGATGTACTCCTATCACACATCTGTACTGTGTCTGTCTTCTTGAATAGTACTGTTTCTTTCTCTTTATACCTTTTGAAGATCTCATACACTTCTCAGTACAAAATATTTGGGCCATTTAAGAAATGTGTGCTTTGTGAGATGACCCTGAGTGGGCACAAGGGGAAGCACAGGATGGCTGAAACATCAAATGAGGAAGCAAAGGCTGGAGACAACCCATTTCCTCACTATGGGAGTAGGAGAGAAAGAAATGGTTGGGAGTTTTCCAAAACAACAGGTTTTCAGCAAAACATTCTGTTTCAACAGAAAATCTGATTCATTGAAATGGAAATGTTTTACAAAGAAGCATCTTTCTCAGTGACCTTTTAGCAGAACTCAGGCAGGATGCCACCAAAATCCACCTGTTACTCTGCCGACTCAGTTGGAGAGCTCACCACTCTTGCCATGTGAATCACAAAAATTAGAGACACTGTAACTTCTGGACTCCCTGGCCTGCTAACTCCTGCGCCACCTGCCACATCATCCTCTAGAGAAGATGGAAGTTCATGTCTGCTCACAAGTCATGACTGTTCTGAGACTGCACAACCTCAGAGCTACTAATGGATGACAAGTCGTGTCCAATCTCTCGTTTTTGCAGCCACCTGTTTCCCTTGAAGTTGGACTAAGGTATAAATTTGAAGAATTTTGCTCAAAAGATTCCAAATGATTGTGAATCCATCTAGCATTGCAAACAAGCTAGTCCATTTATATATGTTATTCTTGCTGCAAATTTGAAAATATGTCAGCCTTGAGCTTGGCTCACTTGGCTTAGTCCCTGTATCATATACCCTCATTTGCAAGAGAGAAAAGCTCCTTTTATTCCAGGAGCAAGGTGCACTCAAACCCTCCTAAGCTAAGTCCATGTTATTTCCCTTATGACTAACATTAGATGAATCTATTGCTCTTGCTTCCTGGCTATCCTCCAGTACTTGAAAAGTCTCATTTAAAAAACAAAACTATAAACATTTATACAAAAATGTTGCGAAAGAACTTGGATAATCATCCACTTACACGCAAGTTGGGTTGTCTTGGCAGACAATTATATCTTTCTCTTTGGCAAATTGTAAACATTTGATTGAAGGTACATCACCAGATGGGATGCATCCAACTTGGGCATCCCTGGTACAGAGAAGGAAGATGTAATCAGAAGTTCTATCATATTTGCATCATTGAATTTTCACTTTATGTTTCTTGTCATCGCTGACTGGTGCAGTATAACATCTGTTCCAGCCAAATGAAAAAGATTTATGGACTCTGATGCCTAAGCTATAGATTACCTTCTAGGTTAGTGATTAACTCATTTTTGTCTGCCTGAATAAGGTGAATATTGTATTACCTCTTGCCATGGAACAGGGCCTTTAGGTTGAAAGAAATAATTAGTTTCTCTTTTAGAAATGCAATGGCCTTTTCAGAGGGAGCTTATCTGTGATAATGTGGTTTATGCAAACATTGGAAGAATGATATGGCTCACCAAGTGAAGAGCATTCACTTAGTGACCTCTCAGCTTTACTAAGGTTTCCATTTCTTCTCTCCAGAAAGTTGGTGTTGGTTATTCAATCTAAATTTCAGTTAATTTCACTTGTACAGAATGTAGCAGTAGCATGGTCTTCCCCAAGGTATAGCAAGCGACAGACAGTAAGGCTGGGAGATAGCCCACTCCTTTTGTCATGGCTGACCTGGAATTTATTTTTAAATGAGATACAGGCAGATACTAGGCACAGAATTTTATTCACTTTCTATTCAAACTGGAAATAAGAAATATGCCATGCTAAAGAAGGTTCAAATGAGGTGGCAGTAATAATGTTTAATTCAGAAAATAGCTTATGTACCTTTGTCATGTGACCTGTGAAATTGTAAACCACTGTCAGAATTAACATTTGTTTAGTATGGCTTTGCAAATCTCTGCTTACCTAGTGGGTAACAAACGAGTCTGATTTCTTTAAAAAGACAACGTTCTTGAACTGAAGCTGCGAGAGATGCAACTGAAATTATTTCAATATGCTCATCCCCTCTGTTTGGGGGGAGCTGGAGGAGCGAACGGAGGGTGCCGGGGAGCGAGGGGAGGGTGCCGGGGAGCGGGCGGAGGTGCCGGCGGAGGCGGCGGTAGCCGGGGCTGCAGCTCCCTCCAGCGCCCGCTCGGCGGCTTTTCCTGGGAAGGGGCGGCCTCGTTGAGGAAGCATCGCACTCGGGGCTCCTTTTCCAGAAGCACCAGAAGTGCTGAAGGATGGGGGCCAAGGGCATCCCTGTGCTATATGATGTGGATGCCACTCAAACCCCCTGCACCACTGGCACACGGCTACAGGCTCAGTGCATGTTGCATAAGTGTATTCACCAAGTGCCTTTAAACAAAAGCACAAATGTAAGTGAATAGATCCAGATGTATTTTATGGATACTGTCTCGCTTCTTTTACACAAATACTCGTACTCTCTCAAAACTTGTTCTTTTCTAGACAGTGTCTATTCTAGTAAAACCTCCTTGTCTGCCAAAAAGCACAAAAAACTCTCCATGGTTTTTGTGGGATAAAAGGACAAACAGAACTAATGTAACGGTGACTAAAATTACCTAATGAATGAACAAATAATGCTGTTTTGCTTCTCTCACCTTCAGAGAAAATGTGCACTAAGTGGTTAATAATCCGTCCTCTGTCCTTGCCCCACACAGTATCCCTGTATTAAGAAAACTCCACCACCATGCTTGACTGTAGGGGCAGAAACATTATAAAAGGAAATAATTGGTCTAGATAATAGGGTTCACATATCTGACTCTCACCTGAATTATCTTTTAATAAATGTTTTCCCTTTCAAATTTCCCTGCACTTATTCTCCTTAAAACATAAATATTTTGATATTTTTGCAAAAGCCTTCCCCTTCAGTGGAGTTCCTGTGCATGCACAGTAAGGTAGTAGAGAATCCTGGAGTTACAAAACCCTATTCAAATATAAATAAGAGATAATAAACAACTGTACCAGTTCCCTGTATAAATTATAATACTTGTTGAAAATCTGCTGGAGCAGCAGAAGGACTCCTCTCTCTGAGAAGCAGCAGAAACAGTGTGTGATGAACTGGCTGTAACTCCCATTCCCTGACTCCCCTGCTCTGCTGCTGGGGAGGGGGTGGAGCTGGGAAGCAGGGAGGGGTGGGGACGGTGTTTTGAAGGTCTTATTTTGTTTCTCATTACCCTGCTGTGTTGCTGTTAGTAATAAATTCAATTAATATCTCTAATGTGGTTCTGTTTTGCCCATGACGGCGTTTGATAAGTGTCTCTCTCTGTCCTTATCTTCAGCCCATGAACCCTTTGTTATATTCTCTATCTCCTGTCCAGCTGTGGAGGGGAGTGATAGAGGCTTTGGTGGGTGTCTGGCCTCCAGCCAGGTTCAACCCAGTACACACAGTCTCCCACATTTTCAGCTGATATTGCAGAATTTACTGTTAATGAGTGTAGAGGTTCCTGATTTGCTGGAGAGCATTGCAGGAGTACAGGCTCCTTCCTAAGACAGTGATGCCAAATTATAATGTCATTTGTATTTATCCAAGTAGTTCTATTTATAATAATCTTTCAGGTGACCCAATTGTACACTTGGTAAAGCAGGTCTAAAGAAGATTAGTTTCTATCTTTCAGAGTATGAAGTAGTGTACTATATAAATACTGCAGCTTAGCTACTGTCTATTTTGAATGTCAGTTAGGATCAGGTAGTGTTTATGTGCTCCTGAGATTTAGCAGTTTTTATTCAGGATTTCTCAAATTTGCATCAAGCTGAAACTTGGCATGTAAGCTGTCAGCATAGATGCTAGTTTTATTCCAAAAATAGAGGAAGTTGAAGCTTTTAAAGGTGTCAAGTGGCTTATTTATGCAGTCATTGCAGATCCTTTAGTTTTCTGTCTCTTTCAACTATACAGAAGCTTACTTTGTAACCTTCTTCCAGCATTACTCCATTCTCCAGCATTACAGTCCTGAGCAGTGAGGAATGAGAAGATAAGAGATCACACAAGAGTGATAATCCAAGGATGGCGTGCCCTGGAAACAGGTGTAAATAATGGTAATTTTTGGTGAAACAGAACTGCCTTCGTGGAGTCACCATAAACAAAAGTAATTGAGAAAACATCTGAAATACTACCCAAAATGCTAACATATTGCTTGATAGCACAGTGAAATGACAGGCAAAATCCCCAGCACTGTGAATGTTTCCTAACACTCCCATTTAGACAAGGAAGGGCCTTCTTTCAGAGATCACTGAAACCTCCTCCTCCAGGAATCATTGCAGGGTACAGCTCTACCTCCACCATGGTAGTTATTGAGTATGGGTATTAAAAGTATAATGACTAAGAAAACTTGTAGTAGTATGGATCACTCATGTTCAGTGATCTACAGCATGGTTTGAGTAGTAACAAACTGCCCCTCAGAGAATACATCAACCCAAATACATATAACCACAAGTTATAACCTTTGCTTTATTTTGTGCAGCCGAAGAAATTCCCTCTGCCATAACCAAAACTCTAGAACTCAGACTAGAAAACAAAACTAGGAGATTGTAGAGCACATGAGCTTCCTTGCAGAATGTCCTGCCAACAGCTGCAGGAGAGGGCAGGTCAATGTAAACATGACATGCACCCTGTCCTCTTTCCTTTCTAAGAACCCTGAAAGACAGGATGGGGAAGGTAAAGCCAGGGAGGGCTGCCTTGTCAGAGATCTGTCTGCAGCTCAAGTTTCCATTTGCAACAAGTGGAGGCAATATCCAATTATTTGCAATCGTTTTGATATATAAATAAACGATATATAGGTTTTTGGTAATTTTGTCCATTTTAAGAATACCTACAGCTTGCAAGGACTGTTTTCAACTGAACTTAGTCATTTAACACAACCTTCACATTCATAGCTGTATTTTTTTTCAGTGAGCAATTTACTCTTCATGAAAGCACTTGTGCCAGTAAAAGTTATTGTGCATGATTTCTTTATTCTACTCATCTTGGGGAGGCATCCCCCATCTATTTAAAAAACAAAGAGAAGTTGTCACAATGGTTGCAGAAAAATATTTTTAAGCTTAGACCCTTTCATTCTACTGAATCAAACTAGACCCAAATATGAATAAAGACCTGTCATAAGATTATAAAGTTGAAGCATTTGCTCATATGTAATACATATTCAGTGCTCAATAATTTTATACTCTTTGAGTAATGGTAGAATTTCCACAGTCACTGACTAAACCTCTTTTTGGAGGTCTTCAGAGGTAGTTTCTTGTCTAACATCTACTCCATAAAATGTTCAGCTGTATCAAAACAGTAGATGAGACCATATCAAGCTCTATTTAGTGGCCAAGATTTGCACACCTACAATACTCATGAAATGCAAACTTTTTAGTCTTTCCTGACAGAATGAAGCAATGTGAAAAACCTGCGCTAATTTATTTGGGCTTTAGACAGCTGTGGATGAGAACTAATTTCTGGTTAGGATTTGAAATTGTGCCAGCAGGAGCTTAGTCTTAAACAGATGCTCCAGAATTCTATTAGGAAGGTCACGTATGTCATCATTTGATGGGTACCTGGTCAGAAGTCTCTTGCCTTCCTACTACAGCTGTCCCTGTGAAACAGCAAACATGTTTTCTAGTCATTGTCTGCTCTGTGAATCATTTCTCTAAAAAGTTATTTACAGAAAAGTCAGGGTCCATTTTCTTAACTCTAAAAACATGGAGGTTAAACCAATTCTTGTTTGTTAAAAATCCTATAATCTCAGTGTGGTGCAGTTCTGATTTTTTAAATAATTTTAAAATGTTAAAATAATTTTACAGATAAAAAAAATAAAAAGCCCCAAACCCACAAGGGATTCTTCTTTATCAATCCTTTGATTTTGAAAATAAATATATAAAAATTTAGAGATTGTATTTTTTGCTAATGAGCATAAAAATGAGACAGCCCAAAAATACAGGCTGAAGACTGCATGGAACGCACCTTGTCTAGATGCTTTTTGTGTCTCTTACACCTCCATGAACATTGGAGGTCTCATTGCAATGTTTCCCCTCAGAAAACATCAAGGTTTATGCCAGAGATTTCTGACTCCCAAGAGTTTCATCTGTGCCTGTCTTCAAGCAAGACAAGTACAAGGTGGGTATTTTGGTAGGTTGCTCATGCTGTTGATAGTCAGCAGTGTCTGTAGTTTTATGAATGCTTTCAGTGCTGGTGTGATCAGTTCTGGTTTTGCAAGAAGGAATCTGTCCATCCTGTCCCACCCTACAGCTGTCTGATGTCATCCTACCTTCCGCTGTGTTTGCAGGAGCACTTTGTGTGGTCCTGTGGAGCTCTGTTTGTGCTTAAGCCAGGGAAAAACTCAGAAAGGTTGGTACATCATCCTTGAAAAGGTGGTGAGGGCCAGGAGCAGGGTCTGGGCTCAGCAGTAGCTCAGTGCTCTACCTGAAGGTCAGGCAGCAGCTCCAAGGCTGGAACTCACTGTGCTGATGTAGGTGCTGTGCAGGAAAGGGAGACTAAATCAGCCCTGGGAGAGACTCAAACAGGGCACCCCTGGGATTCAGAGCCCAGCTTCACTTCTGCTGCCTGTCTGCCTACACATGCCCTGAAGGGGAACATGCACGTAGGTTATATTTTGCAAGAACTGCCCAAAAAAGGTACAGTGAATATTTTTTGCTTGTGGTGTGATTTGACACATGACATGCCACAGCAACCTTCCAGGGCACAGAATGTGATCCCACTTTGTATCTGATATAATTAAGGATGTATGACTTAAGTACCAGCTCATGGCTGTAGCCTGGAAGTGATAGCATTGGACTGAGATACAACATTGTGGTTTTGCTTTCCATCTAGGGAATTGTAATATGGTCTAAAAATACTGTTTGGCATGTGGAAATGCAGAGTGTTATCTCATGCAGAGTGGGACATGGAATGTCAATCCCAGTAGAAGTCAGCACAGCAGAGGGAAAATGGACATTTTAAGGAAGCCTTCTTTTGTTGCCAGCAAGATAAGCTGGGGCTGGGTTGACATTCTTTGTCCCTCTCTCCACTCTGTCCCTTACAGGATGAGGAATGATCTGTTCAGAAGTGAGTCATGGCTAAATAAAACATGCATAGGTAATCATTTGCACCATATTAAGCATCCATTTTCCATCACACGTTGTATCTATGTAGCTACTGGAGACATTGTTTTCTTCCCTGTGTTTTTTCATGGGAAGATGCATTTATTTTTAAGCTGTATTTAAAGCCACTCATCTCTAGGGAAACATGGAGGAGATACTTGACAGGAAAGGAACCTCATCCTCTCTCCAAAGCCACCCTGTGCCCAGGCTCTACTATCCCAACTCTGGGTGGCACACCATGACTGTGGTTTAAGAGAGCTTCCTGGAGGGAAGACTTATTGTGACAGTCTCTTTAGAAAAAGTATCCATGATCCTGTCTGAAATTATGGTTACAGACAGCAGCATCTGCTGAATTATTTAAATTGATACCCTCAGGTTCTATAATTATAGAATCAAAAAGGGGGGGAGCAGAGAAATGTATACACTAAGTTACTTGTGAAGGGCAGTAAGATAATAAACAAAATGTTCTGAATAAATAACAAATTAAGTGAAATGATTGAATTTCAGCCTTAGAGAACTGTAGAGACAAGTCCTGCCCATTTTACCCATGTGAGTAGTTTCATTAACAACAATCTGCTTCTTAGTAAATTGCCAGTTATAATAAAAACAAAGAACTTGTTCTTTTGTTTTTCCACTGCTGTGCATTTTAAAAATTCCAGAGGAACTCATTAAAACTGGTATTTTATACTCACATGATGTGAAACACTCTTGCATTACTGTTAAACCCCTCCATCTCCCTTTTCTGTCTGAGCATCAATATAGCCACAGAAGAGGCAGAGGAAAATAAAATCCTCGAGAACAGGTGCAAGAGCAGGATGATGCAACTGTCTGCTCACTCTGCCCACAGGAGCAATGTGGCACCTCAGGGCTGGGAGCACGCATCCAGAAAGTGGCACTGGGTGAATTCCATGCCAAAATGTTGACAACATCTGATACGTGCAAGAGGGCCACAGTGCACAGAACTGCGTGTCCAGCGGAACATGACACCGTGCAGACACCACTGGGGTTAGATTTGCACACAGTAATCATTTATGTGCTATAAAAACAGATGTGCCTTATAATTGCATCTAAAAGGTGCACTGCCAAAATTAACAATCCAAAACCTGTATGAAGATAAAGGTGTTATCAACTTTATAATTCATTTAATAAAGTTGTTCACAATTTTCTTATGCTATAAGTACCAATTTTAACAAAGTACTGAGTGACATCTATATTAGGGGTTTTAAAATATTTTTTATTTTGTTGCATTTTTATGTTTATAATGACTGTATACTACAAAGGAAAAGGGGTGACAGAGCACCAAGTTTGCTTTAAAAGCATTGCCGTTCTTTCATATTTTTCATGAAGTACTTAAGGCTATTCAAGAGAATCATGATGTTTAATTTGCATACAATATTTAGTCTGCAAAAACAAGTTGGCAGACATTTGCATGGAGCTGTTGGTAACATCTCTTTCCTAAGCAGTGGTGAATTTAGGACTCTGTTGGCAGTTTTTTATTCTGACCATGAGAAGTGACACTTTGTGCCCATTCTTCTCAGGAGCTTTACTGAGAGGGCAACGGGCTCAGCACTGCAGCAACTCTGGAGGCAGAGATTTCACTCCATTGCCCCTGTGAATGGGGAAAACTGAGATAAAATAATATGAATTTGGATTTTTGTCCACACTTCCAAGAGCTACACTTCAGAAGCTAGTGGAGTGCTGTACAGACATTATTCATCTCTGTTTCTGAAGCCCCTGAATCTCTCATGCTCAGTGTTGTTCAGAACTGAAATAGAAAGACAGGCCCAAAGACAGCTGGCAATCTGTGTTACAACAGATCAATAAGTGCTAATAGATGGAAATAGGGAAATAACTGTTATGGGCTGCTCAGCCTTTTGAAGAACTGGTATATCAGGAGGGTGGGAGAGGGTAAAAACATAATGTTTTCAAGAAAAGAAAGTTGTTTCCAAATAGAAGGACTGCTCAATGTCTTTTTCCAGTCTATCTGAAGATTCACCTAAATGCTGTTGGGTATCTAGTGAGTTTGAAGTATTTCCTTGATGAATTATTTTGGAACCCTGTTGGATGGCTACAAAGTTGTGATCTCTGGCTGACGGAGATCTTAACCTTAGGGAACTGTCCTGTGGTTGAAACTGCTCCCACCAGAGTTCAGCATTGCAGGATGCTCTGCAAACCGAAATCCAGCACCTCTGGCTCTCAAGTCAGTTTATCAAGAGAATAAAACAGAGACTAGGATGCTGTCAGTGTCCACAGGTCATGGCAAACACATTTCAAGCAGAAAAAAAAATCACTTGACTCCTTGAATTGCACCAAAGATAACACAGTCCCAACCCAAACAAGGAAGAATTATTAATGGTAACAGACAGCTGGAAACACAGGTCAAGGACAGAAGACGTCCCTGCTTCAGTAGTTTTCCATTTGCTCACGATGCAAAGTGACCACCTGATGTTCTCCTGGCTTCTTGCAGTCTCGTGGGCAAAGCACTAAGTGTGATGAACTCAGGGTCCATGTGAGCCCAGCTCACATGGTAAGTCAGGCTCCACACTCCCAGTCTGTGGGTGAAACTCCTCTGATGGCATTTCCTTTAAAGGCATTTCCTTTCCTGTAGCTCTGTGCTCTTTATCTCTGCTGCATAAGCTTGGGGCCATTTAATCAAAAGCATCACGCTTAAAACTGGTTGGCATAGTGGAGTTTCTGCCTAAAGATGATTGAAAAAAAGAACTGAGTGATAGGAAGTGAAGCCAAACTACAAGTGGTGTGAACCTTGTTTTCCTTTTTGAAGTAGAACTAAATGTATGTGATTTAATTTAAAATAAAATGTGTCTGTAAAATGTTTAATTTTAGTAAGAAGAAATGCTGAAAATCTTTTTATTACCAAGCAGATGTGGATGACATTGGCTGGCGACACAGTAGTACAATGGGAATTTTTTCAAACATTACCACAGTACATGCTTTTTTTTTCTGTTGAGATTTCACTACTATAATGCCAGCCAACTTACAAGAATTTCTCATGTTTTGGATGGTAATAAATCTTCCACAAAGTGTAAACCAATACCTTGGGCAGTTTTTCTGGTTGATACTACTCTAAATCCCACCTTACAAGTTGCTGAAACAGGAGAAGGGGCTTAGGTACACATTTCAAACATTTCCTTCCTAGTTTTGGTTAGTATTATGTGACTACATGAGTGAAATAGCAAGGGATTAATCAATAACAGTGGTAAACTACAGCTCAGGCTTTGAGTTAACCAACACAACTTTTCCATCCTCACTCCCCCTCCTTATTCCCATCTAACAGTTCAACAGACTTTGCAAGAAGTCTTGCAATAATTTCTCTTTTCAATGCTTCTAATGTAATTGACTTACTAGAAATGAATATTTCATAACATTAGAGGACTCTCCAAAGCTTCATCTCTTTATTGCTACTTATTTCAATAGGACCTCTACAAAAGGCAAAGGCTGCTTTTTTCTAAATTGTCTGCATTAACACTATAAAATTATCTTCATTTGACAGGTAAAGTTCTCAATTCTGTATTTCCTCATTTTTACTTTTCAGTGTCTCCCACAGAAAGTGATACAGTTTGAAGTGTCATGTGGTTAACCCTGCAGTCAACCAATTATGTCCTCATTAGTAAAAAAGATGCAAGACTGCTAACACTTAATCCTTAGTTTTCTTTCTCTTCAAGCCAAACCCACCTTCAATTTCCATACTGGAAATTCTCACGGCAGTACCCCTAACAAAGTCCTGTTTAATCTTCCAGGTCTGTTTGACACAGTATCCACTGCCTGAGCAAGGAAGCAAGGTCTACTCAGGCACCTACATGTTTGGAGCTAAGAACGTTTCCACATTGGAGTAAATAGTTTCCACTAGACCTCACTTCTCTTGTAGAAAAAAAAACAAAAACAACAAACTAAAGCCAACAACCCAAAGTAAATCAACCTTCCATCTGCATTCCTTTCGCATTCTGATGGGCACAAACAAAATAAGATAACCTCCAAAACTAATGTAATTTGATCAAATGGAAGGACATGCAGTATGAAGCTGGAAATCTTTTCCATGTACTTTAGCCAAGGTCAGGACAACTCTGTGTACAACCTGTTGCCTGGGGTGTCAGCATTTCAGATGTGCTTTCAGAACTCTGAAGCTCTTACCACAGTTCTTTCATGCAACATCCACACTGAGGAAAACAATCTGCAAGTTCAGGCTCTTCACCCTTTGAAGTTCCCTCCTGTTCCTTTACTCATACTCAACTTTCAGCAGCCCATCTCTCATAAGGTACAATTTGCAATGAGAGTCTTCCTCTGTTCTGGCTTCTGCTGACTCTTGAAGTCTGGCTGAGCGTCCAGGGGAACTCGGGTAACAAAAGCCTGGGAAGGGACTACAAGAGATCAGCACGGGGCTCACAGTGGCTTCTCCCTGCCCTCGGGGGTGAAATCCCCCAAGTGAGGGCTGCTCTGTGATGTCAGAGCAGCATAAAACAAGAACAGTACAGCCAAAGAGAGTGAGTGCTTTGAGTATATGGCAATAATTTCTCCAGCCTACTCTGTGTCATTGAGCCCAAAGGTGAGGAAAAGCCTCAAAGGAGGGGATAACCAAAGTCTCAGACTTCCACTTCTCATCCACCAACTTCTGAACTGAATGACCTAGAAAATTTGACTTTCTAAAATTTGTATTCACAAGTGTGGCACTTCACTGCTCTAAATACTCTGGGTAGCTTTTCCCTCCATACCTCCATATGGCCTTTTGTCACCCACACTAAGTTTTCTGATGGAGAAAGAGAAGAGCTGGGTGGCTTTGCATGCCCTTGCCCATTCCCACAGCCAGTCTCCTGAGCACCCTGCATCTTTGTTCACAGTAATCAGAGGCATTAATCTAACAATGCAACTCCAGTTTTATGAAGTGCAGATTTCTGTAAAGATGGAGTTATTACCACAAAAGAACCTGATGTTTATTGGCAGATCCTATAGGTTTTGACAAGTTTATGAGTTTTAGATGTGGATCTTGACTAACTTCCATTCTTTGGGCATTACAAGACTCTGACCTCTTAAACATTTAATAAAAATGACAAAACATTAAACTAGATGAAATTAAATGTTGTGGAATTAGCTCTGCATTTAAATCACACTTTTATTGTGTCATTTAGCAACCAAAAGCATAAGCTTGTAAAATGGTTCTTTTTGAAACAGCCAAACAAGTAAGGTGATTTGGAGACACATGGGATAAGTAGGATGGAGTCTTACATAGAAAAATCCTTCATGACATTGTAGCTGAATTAAGCCAAGGCAGAATAATTTCCATTTTTCCAGACAAGCTACTGGCACGATTTCTGCAACAGAGCTGCAGATGGTGATTGGGGTGCAAAGTTAATGTTTTTATGAATGAAGGATCTTGGCATGCACAGGTGATCTTTAAATGCCAAGGATTGCCTCTGTCTTTTGCATCACAAAGCATCTGCAACAGTCCTACAGCATTCAACAACACTGTTCATGATCAAGAGCCAGATTGGGATATTTGTCTTCACAGCTATTTAGCTTTTACCCTAGATTCCCTCCCCAAATTTCCCTTCCTTTATCCTGCTTCTGTTGGGCTTGTAACCATATAAATTAAATGAACAATTGTATTTCTGTCAGGCTAGTCACCCTGTTGGAACTGCCAGAATCTCACTGGGCTGGTAAATCACAGTTTGGCAGCTGCTGCCAGATATAACAAGGACATCCACTGATGTCCAGGCAGCTATTTGGGAAGCAAGACATTGCTCAGAGGGAATATGGGTATCTCACAGGTGATCTGCTGGCTAGGAATATGAAAGTAAGGGTAGCAAAACTGGGCAGAAATATTAAAAAGCCTTTTTTATGGTTTAATACTTGTTTTGGGATTGCAAAGTACAGGAAAATAGGGAACATAAATATATTAATCCAACAAAAACTAGATCAATGAAAAAGGTTCCTCACATAAAAGCTGAAGCACAATTGTGAACAAGTATATATTCCAGGAAAAACTCCATTACTATTTACTTCTCTCTAATAATACAATCATAGCTTAATCTGAATCCTATGTATAATTGATCTGAAAATGTGAATAATCTGTTTTGCAACTGTGAAAAACAATTGAATGTAATGTTAAGTTCACCACAGGTTTTGTCAGCAAGTCCTTGCTCCTTTAAACTCCTATGTACATGCTTTCTACTCTTTTGGAGTGGGGATTTAGAAAAGTCATTAACTTGGCTTAGTTTGCCTGGGAATTACACAATCTGGGCAATATGGAGAGCAGCATTTGAAAGACATTGTTTGCAAGGTTGTTCTGGGTGACAGCAACATTTCCATCTGGCAAATGACTGAAATGTGTGCTCAATGTGGGAAAGACTGAAATAAAAGAGAAAAATAAGGTGATACTGGCCTTGCCTGGAATGTGGCAGTTTTTGGGCAGGCTCAGAGTATACCAGCATTGTGTGTGTACAACAACAGAAAACACAGAAGTAATTATTACTTTGTCTGCAGTGCTTAGCAAACAAGTTTCACTAATTTTTTTTAATCAGATTTGTAACTAAAATATTCCTTGCTTTAGTGCAACTGGAATAAAGACTGTTCTAAAAGCATGACCAACTGATAAGACATGAATAAAATTACTTCCATGTGTATGAGAGTAATATAAATGGGACTTCTCTTCTCAACAAAGAACACTGTAAACAAATACATGATCTGGTTTATTAACGGAGATTGGCTGGATTACAGTTTGAAAATAAGATACACATGTTGGCAATTATCACACTTTACTGTAGTAAAGACATATATTGTGTGTTTTTCCTGTGGAAACTGTAGCTTTTTTAGCTTGCCTTACTGGAAGATTTTGAGAAGTATCTTTTCAAGGTGTATATACAAGCCTGATTTCTGAATCCATGTTCAGACTTAGAGAGGCTTTGGCAGCTGGATCCAGCCCCCAGGTACTGCACAGTCTAGATGGGACCAGTAAACCAGTGTTACAGGTCAGTGATGGAGACTGGGGAACTGCTCCTGAGACAGACCCTCCATCACATGCCAAGAACTGCAGCAATGGAAGGAGAGAAACATTCATCTTACTGCCTAGAAGGTATTAAGTCTGTGCTTCATACATTAAGAAAGTAATTATCACCAGCAAGTCCCTTTTTCTCAGATGTAAAATCTGCAAAGCTATGAAGACAGGTGTCTGATAATGTGGAAATCACATGAGATATCAACACCATCAAAACTGTTTGTAACTGCCATCCTGGAGGGGCTTTCAAATTTTAAAGTGATTGTTTAGGGAAAACAGCTGAGTTTTCAGGTGACAGTAAGATTACCTAAAATAGAATTTAGAGTTTAGATTCTTAGTACAAAAATTAACAGATAGGATCATAAATCTGTGTTATGATGCCTTTCTCTATTATTCAGGGACCCCTAGATTTTAATTTTTACATTTTCTAATGCTTGACTTCCATTCTGGCAGGAATTATATTACTGTAATTTGGTCTACTAGCCATTACTTTCAATAAAACCAGTGGAAACAAGATTAAATGCAAATCCATTTACACCAAAGCCAACTAACCCAAACAAACCTCAAAATTTGTAATTTATAAAGCCCTTCCTCTGATGCAGCTCATGTGGAAGACACTTTATAGTGGATCTACTCTAAGTCATTCAAACTTAAGTACTTGAGAGAACTTCTGGTTCTCTGACTATACTCTGTTCTTTACAGAGCAAACAAGAGAATTCTCAAATCAAAACACTTTTCTAATCAACAATGGAAAGGATTAAAAAAAAATAAACCCAAAAACCCAGAAACTTGTCTCCCCTACAGCATTAAGGGAAAGCTCCAACAAGTAACTGGAAATCAATATGCTGCTTTTATACAGAATTTCCAAGAAAACAGGAGTTGGGAAGTGAGTACAATGAATAGCCAAGGAATGGTCTCTAAGAAGGATGAAACATTAGAGAGTTTCCAAGCTTATCCTTAGCAGATACCATTGTAAAAGCAGCTATAAAGAGCTTTTGTTGGTGTTACAAGTGTAACTAGAAGTAGAATTCTGTTACGGTAATAAAGCTGCTACTGCAAATATTTTACAATGGAGAAATAAGATTTTTTGTAGCTAATAAAAACATATCTATTTAAAGAAAGGGTGCATTATCCAGGTCAGCATTGTTTCACCTCCAATTTCCTTTTTTCCACACCCTCATGCTTCTTCCTCATCAAAAGACTATACTCCTTAAAGAGGAGGCAGTCATGCTCTGCACAAGTGTAATAGTCTAAACACAGATTGAGATTTCCTACAGATTGAGACCTGAGAATTTAATGATTTACAGAACACCTCTGATTGAGGCCTTCCTTCAGCTTTTATTAATTAAGGGTGCATGTCTTTGATACAGAGTAGAATGTCCCAGAGGCCAGAGGCATTGCATTCTCAGGTATATTTAACACAGAGCAATGTCAGGGATGCAGTTCAGGGTTCTGCGCTGCTCATGTCTTTGCTAGCATAAATTTAGAAAGTGTTAAAAGGTCTAATGCCTATAAAAGTTAAGCATGTTACAGCAAGCCAAGAAAGGGGAGGTGATGCATTCTCTCAGGAATCTCTCTGAGGAAGTTATGGGTGTAGCTGCTGTACTCTTTGGCTTTGGTGAAAGTCTAGAGCAGGAAGTGTGGGATGGCCCTGGCAAAATTTACAGAAATAACAGCTCTAAAGTAAGTGGGAAATTTAGATAAGAGAACTGATATAAATCCTTAGGACAAATGAACCTCCTGTTGAGAGTCCAGAAGAGTAATATCTTCCTCCTGGAATTTAATTTATTGCAGAAAAATGAACAAAATGCTATAGCAATAAGATATTCCCCCAGAGTGGTCACTGGGACTTCTTACTTGGAGAAGAAATGAGAGGAATTTTCTTTTTATATTCTGCTATTTTCTTGGTTATGGTTGTAACAGGAATTTAGATGACAGAAAAAGATTCTAAACAACTTTGGGAACTTGCCAACATTTTGTGATTTATACAAAATGAGTGGGACTCCATGCAGTGGGACTCCAAATCTTGTCCTCTTCACCACTGACCTCAGAGCTGCTCCTAAGGTGGTGCTGTAAAAGCCTACACTTACTACTGGAAAAAGCCACTACTGACAAATGCGGTCTCAGAAAATGTTCAAAGGAGTCATGTGAGTGACTTATTTTCCTAAAAGCAGAAGTTACCCTCATTAAGTCTGTTCTGGAACAATACTGTCAGTTGTTTTCTGAGTATTCAGAAAGTCCTGTTTTGTTTGCAAAATTAGAGCAGAGAACAAACAAGAGTAAATTGTCAGCTCCAGCAAATCCATCTATTCGAAGCAGGAGGCAAATATCAGGATACCCTGTTGCCCGAACATCTTGGGCCAGACTACATCAAAAGATGGAAATCAGAGTCAAGTTCAACAATGCTATCTTGCCCATTCCCAGTAACAAAGTGACTCCTTGCCGAGCTGTTCCATTGCCAGTCCCCAGCACTTCACCCACAGAGCTGCACAAGTGCCCAGCTGCCCTGCAGATGCTGATGTAGCTTCAGTGTCTGCAAATGGAGACCAATGCCTTCACTTATAGAATGCACAGGCTCTGCTCAGTGGTGAAAAAACCCCATGTTCAGCATGCTGTGATGCTTTAGGGAAATGGGTGCATAGAATTACTCTCCTTGAAACGATTGTCTTCTGCTGCAGCAGCGTTTTAAAGTAAAGACTTTATTGGTGTAAAAAACCAGTCATATTCTTAATTGCCAAATAATGCCAAATACCAGTGTCCCTGTTTTATATCTGTGTTTATTTCACAGCACCATTCAAGCTCTGGTCCAAGTAGTCTTAATAGTAATTGCTTGTTAATATTAAAGTAGTTCATCAGGAAGTAATCACATGAAAAAACCACTGCTGACAGATTGGGAAGGGAAGAGGTTCAGGTAGAAATTCCTCCTTCTGCACCAGCACTACGGAATTTGCTGTGAACCTAAACATGTGCGGGATGTAGCTTTCACCCACAGATGGCAGTGAACACAGCCTGTGCTTCCCAAGATAGAAAACCGCAGATTTCAGAGAAATGCCAACGTACAGCTTACAGAGAGGGGCTCTAGTTTGTGTTAAAGGAGGATAACCAGTCTGGCACGAAAAAGGTGAGAGTCAGATCGGTATCCGCCCGTTCATCAGGCTCTGGGCAAGCCGGGGAGGAGCAGGCTCAGAGGAAAAGTGCCTCATCCTAATAAGGCAGAGCTGCCTGGCAGTGGCATGGTCCGGATGCCTCCTGCATGAACTCATGCCGGGCACCGAGGAGCCGCCGCTGCCGGCTCAGAGCCGTGTCATCTTTCCATCAGCAGCGACGTGGGATCACCTCTGCAGGGTTACCGGGTGGAACACAAACGCTGTGCTCGCCTGTGTGCCGCAGGAAAGTCTCGTGTTACAAGAAAAGCCACTTACCCATGTCCCAGGTTACCCTCTGCATCTCTCCAGCATGAAAGCCCAGGGAAAAGAAAACAGCCATCATGACTGACTAGCAAGCATTTTTTTCTGCACAGGGGATATAAAACTAAAGCAAGTATTTTTAAAATTTATTTGACTCTGTATTAAAATGATACTGCTTCTTTGCTTGACTTGTCAAGACCTTCTTTTGTTTAGATTTAACTTGATATGACTGAATCCTTTAGAAATAAAGGATTTAAAATGGAAGGCAACAGCTCAGAAGAGGGGCATCTATGCCAACAGCCATGTTTCTGCCTACTGCTGAGAGGAGGTGGCAAGGTGTCTGCTGAGATAGGAGCTGCTGCTCTCTGATTATGAAGAAGTGTCTGTATTTCTTGATGCATTTATAACATTCATATCCACTAATGCATTCCAGGGAGAGGCAGATCTCCCTACTGATGTCAAGAGAATCAGCTGAAAACAGGCCAATAACAATTTCTGGACTTAAAAGCAAGCTCTGTGGCTGTGCAGGAAGAAGGAGATTTAGCGCTATAAGCACAAATAAGAAACAAGTCATTTCCAAAGAAGACAGTAAGTATATTAAATCAAAAATTATTAATGTAGTTGTTGTCCTTATACTTCACAGACAAAAAAAAAGATCCTTCAGCAAGATTTCCATCTGAATTTTTAGGATATTTTCTTGATTAAGTGCTGCAAGATGTGCCTTCTGGGCCAAAACTTCATTTTGGTCTATTGGCATTGTGGACCTTTGTCATTCAGCCAGAAATATCCCATGTACTAAAATGAAAATCAACATTCAGCTACCTCTACTATATCTTACTTTTTTCTTTCAATAATTTTAAATATTGACCCAAAATATGGTGGCATGTTGACATTTCATACTTTTGCACAGCAGCAAAATTAAAACAAGCGGTGATCTTTTCTTACCACCTGCAATAATCAAGTATTGCTCTACTGGCCTCTTAATCCCCCTTCCAGGCTTTGTACAGCAATGGAGTATTAGTGACTAAAAAGAGAGCAAGAAACTGTGATGAGGGACAGAGAATGTCCTGAGATGCTCTTGGGTGAATAAACAATGCAGTTGAAAAGATTTTGTCTAAACACAGACCTTTATCTCTGAGCAGAACAAAGTATGAACTTATTCAACTCCCAGTTTATGAGATAGTTTGGGTTTGTTTAATCATCACTGAGGCTCCCTAAATTTCAACTACACTTAATTTTCAGTTTGGAGGAGGTGCTCTCATTTGCTCATCAATTACTCAGGTAGTGAAGGTAACCCTAACATTCACATACAGAGAGGAGCTGCCACCACAGACCTCCCAGTCCCTGTAAGCAGCTCCTTTAACACCAGCTTCTGCAAAAGCAGAAGGTAGTCAAGAGGTCCATCAGACCAAGCATAAGTGCAATCCTATAATTGTCTGCTAATAATGCAGAAAAGAACTTGAAAGTTTGATAGGTACTCCCAAAAGCCCTCCTAATTCATGTACATACACATCACCAATGGAAATGCTGATGGACCCTTTGACATGCCAGCTCCTACAAACAGGTCTGTTCTCTGTGCCATGTCAGACTCCACCTGTGAGTGAAGTGAAGGAGGAGTGAAACTGGGTCTGACAAGAGATCTACAATTCACTCACAAGGTTCCTATTTCACTTCCAATTCTTTAATAGTTTCAGGTTTCTAAATGTATGGTTTCAACAGTGTGCAACTTCCCTGCATGAGCTATGGCTTCCACTTCAAATTGCCACACTTGACTAAGGGGACAGAACAAGAACTTGAATCCATAGACCTTGGAACAGTGCATTCTGTCAGAGCAACAGAGAAGGGGATTGAAGTACGCCCAACAGAGACCAAATGTGTGAGCAAGTGTGAGGCAGTGCCACCAAAGCATTGTCAGAGTGCCCTGCCAAGCCATTCTAGGTGTTGTTAGTATGGAAACCCATCTGAAATTTTCCAGAGAATGCTTTCCATGACTGACATCTTCCACAGGTCAAAACCAAAAAAATCATTTATTATCTCACCTCTCTGTCCCAAGCAGGCAGGACAAGAACACATTCTGATACAGCAGTATTTCAAAGGAAGAGAAATTGTCATTTATGGCCACCTCTGCATTCTCCTCCTTTGATAAAGGATTTCTTCCCTCTGCACCAGAATCTGTCAGCACACACCAAACAATGATGATGTATTTAAGTGGAGTTACTCAGCACTATGTACCCGAGCACCTACAGCTTTAGGAAGCTGTTCATTGAGTAAGCCAAATTTGGAGCCTCATTCTGCTTCCCTGAAGAAAAGCTCCATCATCATCCCACTGCTTGTGCTCTTGTTCTGCATCCACAGAAAGCCTGGTGACTCAGAAATGCCCATTCTTGGGCAAAAGAAAATGGAAGACACTCCAAAATGTAAGCACAAGAAAAGAAGTCTCTCCAAGGGAGGGAGATCTTTCTGTAACGTGGGTTTGCTAGCCTGAACTCCTTCATTCTGATTGAGAAAATAGGTCCTTCATTTCACTACTTCCTTTACTCTTGGGTTTCTCTTTGCTCTCTCCACGTCACTATAATGAAAGAATAGTCAGTCCAGTCCCAAACAACCATTCTGAGTATGTATTTCAACATCCTTGTGATTAATAAGCTTGCCAGATAGCAATCCGGGAGCAGTGGATGTATAGGGCCCTCAGGCATGTTGCATATTTTATCCTTGTCATATCACTAATTATAACCATGGTTGTGATTAGAATGCTGAGGTTCATGATTTTACATCACTCTTTCCTTGCCTGTCCTAACTTTCATTTCAGCCTCCTCCCTCTGGCTCCAACAGCAAAGAGACATCAGTGCCAAGCAACAGGAGTGAGCCAATGCTGATCCCTCTTCTCTAACATGCCCTGGCCAAGCATGTCCAGGCTAAAACACCATTACAGCCAAATTTGCACATCCCCAAAAGCAGTATTACTCTGTATCACTAAGTACTAGTATGAACAGGACTCCTCACAAGCTTCTTGAACAGACAACATTAGATTAAATGAAGGAACTGCAAGCAGGTCTTAGACTAGGTTTTCTATATACTGGAGTACACTTCTTGTGTTTAGTTGCACTAGAAGCACCTAATGCCTTTAAATTCTTATCCTTTCAGAGATCTGTTAGGGTTCTTGAAATGAGGGAATTCAGACCAACAGAAATGAAATAATTAAAGGAAACAGAAGAGAAAAGAAAGAGAGGGAGACAAAAAAACCATACAAGGCCATCAAAAGAGAGTTGTGCAGGACTCAGCCAATCCCAGACTCTCTTTGCCTGTTTGCCTCCTAGCACGGGAGGAAACTCAATTTGACAGGTACCTACTTTTTCCACTTCCCTATCCAGGTGCCCTGAGCTGCACCACTTTATACACCCAGAACTGCCTCAGCTGAGGGTGAGCAGAGGTGCTCAGCATCCCACTCTGCTTCAACCTGCTCCACACCCAGAGACTCAGTCCAGTGAGCTCAAACACAGCCATGGGGCAGTGGATTTCCAAGTCTCAGATATGCAGACAGGTGCCATGGCACCTCCCGTCTTCCTGTGGAACAGAGAATGAGGTGGGGTTCTCTCAGTTACCTAATCTGATGCTTGGCTGCTGGTGCCTGTGGGCAGGAAAGCTTTGATTCTGAGCAGGATGCCTTTGTCACTGCGTGACATCTTCATCCTCCATGAGGCAACACTCATCTCACCAGCTGAAGCCATGGTTCTGTCTAGGGCAGCACTCACCATGCTGGGGGCACTCCAGGGTGTGCAGGGAGTTCTGGTTACTCTCCCTGCTGCCAGAAGTGCTGGCATACATTACTGCCCAAGTGCCAAACACAACTCTTCTTGGGGGCAGGAACCACAGCTCACAACTCCCCTCGTCCTCATGAGTGCCCTAAGCTGCAGCCCACAGCCCTGCAGCCTTTTTGTTTCTTTGCATTCATGTTTTCCCTCCCTTTAATTTGGTTTGGAAGAACACATTCAAAAGGAGAGAAAGGTGTTCTTCCAGGATAAGTGGTTGCCTTGGAAATAGGACATGTGGATTTGAATTCTCTCAAATTGAGAGGAGAACCAAATGTAAAGCCCCTGCTTTATCTGCAAGGGCAGCAACCACCCACTGCCATGGGGAAGGTGCACATCTGAGACACACAGCAAGCAGTAACCCACTGCTTGAAGAAATGGGCCATGGAAGTGTCCTCAGGACAGAGCCAGGACCAGGCTCCTGCAGGAAGGCTTTTCCCTGAAGCTGCAGTAGGATATTTTACTCAGGTAATCATCCAAGCAACTTCTTGCTGAGCATATAGACTTTGCATGATTCTTTCCTCAGGCTTACTGAATTCTAGTCTAATATGTCCGGGAGAAAAGAAAAAACCACTGCGATTTTGCCTGAAAATTGGTATGGTAATATTGAGGCTTTCTGGATTGAGCCAGTGGGTTAAAGTGCAAGTAAAATGGTCTTCTACCTGATTTAGTGTTTTGGTTTTAGTTTGGTTTTTTTTTTCCCTGAAAATTGCTTTCCCCTGTAGCTTCTTTTCAAGCAATGTTAACATTAGGTCTGAGTTACTTACAGCTAGTCCAAGTGCAAAAAGGTTGTCTCAGGACATGATCTTTCTGAAAAAATGCCAAGAGATTCCCAAGCTGGACACAGATCTCTTGCTGAGCGTTTTAGGCTACTGTGAAGGTGTCAAATGAAGACCACTTCAGGCATCCATAGCAAAGGCCCAGGGGCCACAGAGACTGTGGCCCTGCCCAACCTTTAAGTCATACTGTGCTGAAGATCAAAGGCAATAGAAATAACAATTATCATGTTACATCATGCTGTTCCAATAAACAAATGCCTGTATTTCCACTTGAGCTTTTCCTGTGCTTTAAGAGAAGTGCAGTTTTAAAAACAAACCCCGAAAGACTATGAAATTAAACTGTATATGTCCAAAAGCTAAGACTGTCATGTTTTGCTCCTTTCAGTTAGTTTACACTAAGAGGATTTTTAGGAATTTAACATACCACTGCTATCCCATAATAATATTTCACAGTGTAGTAAGAGATGCTGTCTTATTTTTCTTCTTGGCCCAGAGTGAATAATTCAGCACTGCATGTTTCTTAGTCTGAGTCATAAATGTTGAAATTGATTACACAGAGGCACTGGAGCAGTCTCTCATTTTGCTTGCTTAAAGAACCACTGAAATTCATTGAGACATTTACAATTCCCATGAAACTCAGGCTTCTAACTTGAGGCTTTTTATTTCTTCCCCACCACTGTCAGGACAGCAACTCCAAGGGCACAGTACATGTTCAGAAATCACAAGAACATTTAAAACCCCCAAAATTCTGAGAAGGGAATATATGAGGAACATTGTTTAATCTGGCTTGCTCCTAGCAGTGAACAGGTATTACCAGTACAGAGGTATATCCTAATTCTCAGTACTGTGTAACCTCAGTGGCAGTCCCTTTCTTCTGCCTACATAGCATTTTACTATTTAGCAAAGGGTAATTTAGAAATTATCTTTTAACTCTCTAACACCCCTTTTCATAGCAGAAGGATGCTATCCTCTGGATACTGGATCGTCCCCAGTCCTTTCTGCCTCAGGACAAACAAACCCACCCTCCTTTGCCTCTCTTCTCTGTCATATGCCCAGGCTCCTCTGCAGACCCTCATTTTAATGGCTTACCATTGAATTAATATATTTTTCGATAACAGCACTTGATTAAGAAGAAATATGTATTGATAGTCTTCCTACTGGGAGTAAGCCCAAATACACTGGAATGCAGATGGAAAACATTAAAGCCTTGTGATTTTTTAAAAAAAGATGGGATTTTGCTTCTTGCCTATGGAATCAGTTGTGGTCCCCTCTACAAGAGTAATTTGTGCCCCTGCTGAAGACCAGACAGAGCTGGAGTAAATCTGCCACAGAAAATGCAGCAAATCCAGCATTGTTTGATGTTGTACCTCAAACAGGGGTAACTGACCTGATCCTTTACACAAACCCAACACAAAGCAGATCAGTGTCTGCATTTTGGAATGGAGATCAGAACTGGCCCTTGCTGGACTTCCTGAGACACTCCCAGTGGAAGAGCTTCCTAACATATAACTAGAGTCTAGTGGGAAGGGTGCAGCTCAAGGTAACGTGAAGGCATGAAAAGGGCACTGGCAACAGCACTTTCAATTCTTAATATGCTGCCTCTGGAAAAAAGTCAGTGGAAGACTAGGACATGTTGCTCCGTTTAAACAACTGAGTTACACTATATTCAGTAGTGCAGATCTTCATCTGCCTGTAAATACTATGAAAGCTTTTATTGCAATGGTTAATTATTTTCTCTCCTGCAAGCTGATGGAGGCTTTGGGGCAGATCAAGGGAGCTGATGGAACAACCACTCATTAGATCTCCTGTACGACCTGGACTGGGCAGGATTTTCTGCACAGAATGTTCCTCTTCCCCAACCTCACAGGGCAAATTACAGTACATCCAATTAAGATACAGAGGAAACTTCAGTTAGAAGGAAATAATCAAATTCATATTTCTCTGGGACACGAGAGTGATACATCCATCTTTATTAAAGTAAACATAATAAGGATGAAACCACTCTGCAATGCAGGGCAAGAAAACAATCCTAACTGTAAATAGAGGGTTTAAATATTATTCTTATAAGGATTATCTTTTAAATAATTGCCAGAATGTTCATTGGCCAGAGCTGGTGCCTTCTAACATGTAGGAAGTTGTATTTTTTTTAAATGTTTTGTCTTTGTGATAATGTAAGGAAGGGCCATCACACATCTCATTATAGTCTTGTTGCTCATTCTGTGCTTGTTTCACACCTAACACTGCTCCCTTTGTTGGTTTTATTTACAGCACTTTATTTCAGTGCAGTTCACTGCTCTGATCAACTGATTCCCTACAAGAACATTTGGAATCAGAATCACGGAATTGTTTAGGTTGGAAAAGACCTTTAAGATCACCAAACCCAGCAGTTACCCTAACACTGCCAAGTCCACCACTAAAATATGTCCCCAAGTGCCACACCTACGCTTGATAAATACCTCCAGGGACAGTGACTCAAATGCTTCCCTATTCCAATGCTCGACAACATTTTCCATGGAGAAATGTTTCCTAATACCCAATCCAAATATCCCCTGGTGTAACTTGAATCCTATCTCTAGCTGCCTGAGAGAAGAGGCTGATCCCCACTTTGCCATAATCCCCTTTTAGGCAGTTGTAGAGAGCAGTAAGGTCTCCCCTGAGCCTCCTTTTCTCCAGGTTAAACACCCTGAGCTCTCTCAGCTGCCCCAGACCCTTCACCAGCTTTGCTGCACTTCTTTGGACACACTCCAGCACCTCAAAGCCTTTCTTGCAGTGATGGGCCCCAAACTGAATACAGGACTCCAGGTGCAGACTCACCAGTGCCGAGTACAGGAACTTATGTCTCTGAAAAATCACACAGCAAAATCACTGCAGAGAGAAGGATTTACAGGTGGGCTGGAAAACAGTCCCTGTCAGTGCTGAGACTCAGGAATTTCTGGGTAGGAGCACAGCCCGAGGCAGAGCCCATCAGGAGAGGAGGGCGGGGCAGGGCAGGGCCGGTGCTGCCGTCGGGGCACTGCCCGTGCTGTGTCTGCTCCGCAAAGCCCCGGACGCTCCCGGTGCTTGCTTTCCTTGCTGCATGCTCTATCACCCGTGGTAGAGAAGTGGTGGGAGGGATTTGCAGTGCTGTAACCCTTTTCCACCCTGCGAGCCGAGGCCCGGCAGCGTTCCGGGGATGCGCCGGGCTGAGCGCAGCGGCTCCCGCGGCTCCCGGCGCTTCCCCCGCCCGGCTCCGCTGCTGCGCTGCTCTGGGCTCAGCCCCGGCAGGGAACATCCCAACTGCATCACTGAGAGTTACTCTGTTCCACGGCCACCCTCCCGGGCTAATGCACGAGTTTTAAAAGCTTACTTAGTAAATATCAGATTTCATATTGTTTCATCTACTCTTCCCACCCCAGTCTCAAGGCTAAGGACAAAAGCAATAATTTAACTTCACATCGATTTGCTGCTGGTCTCCTTTCCCCTTCCCCAAGATTTCCAAATAACAAACATTCCCATTTCCCTAGCAGGCACTCCAAGCCCACAGCATCTTAAAAGCCAAGAGAGGCCATGGCATGTCTTCAGGAACCCTAGAGGAAATGAGACCCAAGACACCCATGAACTGGTAGAAAGTGGAAACTGTCTGCTCCTGGGTTTAGAGAGTAAGCTGTCAGGACAAAAGACTGAGGAAAATGTTCTCTTATAAAGACTCTCAGTAAATAAGGGAGGTCAGCAGTGACAAAGCTGCTAAAGAGGGAGTTTCTGTAGCTAATTAGATGGGCTGCTGCCTGGGTCTCTGAAACCTACGGATGTGCCTGGGAGGTATTTTAAGGTTTTAGGGTCTTGCCATCCTTGTGTAGTATGCTGCTCATACAACAAAAAGATATTTCTTTTCCCTTTCTTTTATTGTTAATGTCTTGAATACTTCACTGTGTCTTCTTTAGAAAAACCAGGTGAAGGTAGGTAAAGGATAGAGCTGCAAAACCTTGCTAATGCAGCATTAATGTGAACTTTTGCAGGTGGGCAATTATTTCTGCGGAAATTTTCTCATTAAAATTTTTAGCATTTGGAATGGGTAGTTCCAACATTTTCTTAATGTATTTTTTTAAGTTAATGATTAAGATAATCCTATTAGGGTCATTTTATCTTATTATCTCCAAGTCAACATCTATCTACCTTTCTTAGCACATTTCTGTTTTTTCCCTGATGGAGATAAGCTGGGGGATTTGCATCCTATTTTCTCACTGACTCATTTTCCAAATGTGGCCATTTAACAAATATTATTTCTGCAGGCAACCACCCCCTTCAGAGCCTTCCTAAAGGAAATTACTCAATCAATAAAGTTAATTGTCCCTCCCCCCCGAAGCAGCCACCCACCTCAGCAGATGTTAAGAAACAGACTAAAACAAAACTGGAAACCCGCTCAGATCCAAACATCACTTGCCAACATCCTCCTGCAGTTAAGGTTGAAATTAATACTTTGTCTGTACCAGGAAGCAATGCAAAGAGCAAGACTGTGTTCTGCTTCTTTAATTAGCTGGCTGAAAGATTAATAAAGAGCAGTAAGGAGCTTGGGTCCACATTTGCTATGTTCAGACTCAACCCACTTCTATGATAAATACTGATGTTTTCACATTGAAACAAATTCAAAGTTGACATTAAGTTCAATTAATGATAAGCCCAGTGATGTGCACAGCTCAGATTATCACCATTCTGAAACTGTCCTAGCAGGACAGAAGGAACCAGTGCCACTGCCTCATGCCAAGAAACTCTGCTCTGGAAACGGAGAAGACACTCACCTGGAGAGCCTGAGGAAACCCTGCAGCATATGGATACTCCTGGGGAGACCCCCAAACCCACTTGAGAAGGGTGTGATTTTGCAAACCTGTGGGAAGTAATAAACAATAGCATTGATCACAGGAATGAAATACACAACAGTGCCTGCTTTGCTTCTCTTCTGTTTTGAATAAGAAAACTGAAATTCAGCACTGTATATACCAAAAAGAGGACCTTGGGATCTAATCTACTCTGTTTTACATGAACCTGATGTCCATGGAGAAAGTCCAGACTTAACCTGAGGAAGTTCAGAATTAGGTTCTTGTACACAAGGATGTGCAATCTGATTTGAACCTATTGGCAAAGGCAGCACAGAAGTTGGCCCAAGTCACTTCTGCTGGTAAAATCAATGGCAAAAGCTTATGCCTTCAAGAGCCCACGGGCTGCTTCAACTGTATTGATACTAAAAGGTGGTGAGCAAAATCTTTCTGTGATTTAAACAGACTTCTGTGACATGTATCATGTATAATAAACTTAAAATATCAAGATCCAGCATAACCAATGCTACAGCTCCAGAACATGAGTAACTCTTCTGCTTATTGCTGGGCAGCAGAGCACCAGGTCAATTTACCCTTGTTTTTCTACACAAATGCCTGCTGTAATTGCTATCAGAAGAGTCCAGCTCCAGCTGTGTCACATATTGAAAAGAACAAAGCTTAAGGATATTGCTAGAAATGTTTAAGAGACTACAGCTGCAGAGTGCTGTTTGGTGTGTCATCCTGCCTGGGCACGGACTTGCTGTTTTACTAACACCAAGCTCCCAAAAATCAGGGCTGATGCCAGACTGCACACAGATGGAGTTTCCAGACCTTAACTCTCTACACCTCTTCCCCAGCAATCACATCTGATCTGCAGCAGCTGTCTCGTGCATTTAAGCCCGGTTTTTACCTAAGCACTGTAAAGGTGGTTACATTTACAGTCCAAAATCTCAGCTTGGACACATCTCAGCCCAGGGCAAGGCTGCTCTGCACTGATAATTAAAAGCAGTAAATTATATTCCAATTGCTTAGGGCTCAACAGGAAAAAGGCTAGATACTAATGAACATGGAGGACATCTATAAAACCATTAACAATTTTTTCCTCTTTTTTTTTTTTTTTTAAATCTTATTTCCTTGGCTTTTACTTTGATATACTTCAGCTATTTAAAAAAAAATTTCTTTAGTTTTTTCTGTTTAATAAGACATTTTCCATTCACAGAACCCTCTTGCTGGAGACAACAAATTTGTCATATTTGTAGTCTCCACATGCCACTGAAGTTCTCCTGTGTACGGGGGCGAAATTTGCCTTTTTGTCTTCCAGTATTGGGTTTTATCATTACATTTAGAAAAATGAAATGCCAGGGGCTTTAGGAAAACGTCAAAAGGTAATCTTTCTTTGAATGCAAAGCACAATCTCCACATGCATTCCACCCTTGACAAAAGATCTGGGTGTGGGTGAAAGCTAAACAAGCCTTGATCCACCTGATTCTGCAGAATACCTGAGGAACTTTTCCTCCCATTCCTTGGACACCTGTGCTGGCTTTGTGTCCCACCGTGGAACCTGGGTCTTGCATCCATCCTCATGGCTTTGCTGAGAGCCATCAGCTGTGTGCTGGGTTGCTCCTCCTCCTTCTTTCTCAGAGTTGCTTCAGCACCTGGGTGTTGCTGTTTTGCTCAGGTATTTATCGAAGTCAGAGAATATCTAACCACCTCCCTTTTGTGAGTTTTGTGGAGGCACAAGTGGAACTTCTTAAAGTGTTGTTTGGAGGGATCAGTGACATTTTAAGCATTCTTAATATAGCATTCATTGATCATCATTTTAAGTGTTACTGACACATGAAGAGATAGGGATTCAGTTCAGCTTTGGGTCCTCAAATTAAAAAAGTAAATGTGCCTTTTGGTCTGCTGCACTAGATGTGCTTGTACCTGCAGGCTTTTAGAGATGATTATAACTGATTCAGTGCTGAAGTGGAAGAAAACACATTTGCCTTACAGAGTCAATGGAAATTATCACCTGTGAGGTCTACATTTGGATGAGTTCTCTGAGCGGCAGGCGACAACCCATGATGCTTTTACTTTTGGGACGTTCTATCTTTACTTAGAGCTATGAATAGTATGAAGTGCTTACTTTACCACAGAAACCTTTAATTTATATTCACAACTTACCACTATTCTTATTCCAGTGGTTCCTTGTGGGCAAATAAAAGCAGAGCAGATGATACAGCTGCTGCATAACAGATGGTTTTCCTTCCCCACGACCTGTGCTCGTCAGCAACAAGAAACCTGTGAATCCACAGGCTCAGGCACTGGATTTCACAGCCTCAGTCTCAAGAGGATGGCCACACCAACAAGTCTCCTGTTTGCTGCCAGAGATGCTGCCTGCAGTCCTATAGAAAGGCTCAAGGATGTTCTCCTACTGTTTTCCAAGGTCAGGATCTTTGCTAACCCTTAATGTCAGGCTGCAAACAGCAGCTGAAACTAAGTCTACACTTCCTAGTAGCAAAATATGAGGACATTTAGAAAACAGCAGTTTATCTGCTGGCTATGTACTTTAACCTGGAAGCAGTTAAGAATGTGGGTGGCATTAAAAATGTTTATTGGTGGAAGGTCACATACATTATTTTCTATATAACCCATGGGCAGAGTGTGCAGTGAAGTGTGGTGTACAGGCAATCTGGCAGTGACCTGAGCTCTACAAGGGTTCAAAGCCCCCAGCCACTGCCTCTGTGCTGCCAGCTTCCTTGTACAGAGCTGCAAATAGCTCAACCAGTCCTGCCCCAGTACAGCCGTGGAGCTTGTGCCCAGCTGGCTGGCTCAGTACTGCCCTGTGGCTGCCTGGCCAACACCCTCGTGTTGGGGTGCTGAGCAATTTCCTCCACATGGTGCTCTCTGTGATGTTGCATCTCTGGCAATTCTTGTCCTCACCTACTGTTGTGCAGTTGAGAGTGATAAGAACAACCAGAGCTGAAGACTGAATTTCTTGCAGGCTATTCAAATTCAAAAAAATTTAGCCAGTCTCCCTCTTGTGACTAGCAGCAGATGACATCAGGATAAAGAAAATTAGCATACAGCCCTCTCCCTTAGAAAGACAAGTAGGCTCTCCTATCACATCCACCTCCTTCTCAAAATCCAGAAGATATTCCAAGAAACTCAGAGTAATTTAACTTCTTGCCAGCTTCTTTAAGCAGTGCTGCAGTAGTTTACCCATGCTGGGAATTGAGACTATACTAAGGCTCATAGAGATAAAGCATTTTACTCTGATTTTTTACCTGAGAATTTGTTTGCCATAGAATAGTCTTGCCATAGAATAGGAGCTGCAGGCAGAAATCAGTGTTTGGAGGCTAAATGCAGATGGTAGGCAGCTCACTGTGCAGGCACTGAAAAGGTTTACTAGCACTTTTCTCCAAAGTCAGGGAACAGACCTGAACAGATTTAGGTGTGGCTGATTTCACATGACTGTTACCTTGACCACTTCTCTTGCACTTGGATTACTTTCTTGGGATGAATTGCTCTATTCTGCTTTTACCTATGGCTGTGTTGCCGTGGCAAAGTCACTCCTGCACGTGTATGTTTTAAATGCATTGCCTACAAAGCACTTTGGGTTCCTTGGAAATGCCAGGCATCTATTTTCCAAGTGATTTTCTTGTTTTAAATATAACCTGTAAAACAAATGGAGAGCATGCTACCAGCAGGCCAGTTTGTATTTCCACAACACTAAAACCTATGTACACATCTTGCATGTTACTCATGTATTTCAGCACACACCTTCATAGGATCAGGCATCTACATAAAAGTGTTTGGTGTCATTCTGTTATTATGATGTGACATAACACCTTGCTTGTATAGCAAGTATAGAAAATTAAACTATAGAAGCCCTGGGTCAAAAACAATAGTGCAGATTTTTTCCTTCATAGTATCACTGCTCTAAATAAGCTATATTAGCATAATTTATCTATTTACTTTTATATGAACAAATTTTTTGATTAGCATTTCTGATTTTTTTATTATCTCTGAATATTTTTTTTAAGAAGTCAAATTACATGGGTAATGCTCTGAACATGCACATTCATCCACTCCAAGTTATTAGCCAGAGAGCTCTTTTATAATAATTTTTCCAAATAATGATTAAAAAACAAAGTTCATATTGCTTACCTCAAGCAAATGTAGTAAATTTTTTTTGCTTATTTATCAGATACTCCAGAAGCACCTTTTCAGTATAAGAAAGATCCTGGCAATCAGCAGAACATGGAAAGAGGGGTAGGCTGACTGCTACAAGTTACTCAACTATTCAGCACAACAGATCCATGCCTCTTTATTCACTTTTTCCAGGGATTTTGATTAACAGAGAATAACAATCTGAGCTGAACACTTGGAGAAAGAGTCTGGAAAAAGTTGATTTAATTGCAGTTTAACATTATAAAGCAATCTACACTGGAGATGAGGGTGGTACTCAGAGAAGTACAGGTTCTATTCTGGATGCTGTTTGCTTCCAGGGGCTACCTAGTGGGAGTACATCCCTTTCTCTTTCCCTGTTAATGGTACCAAATACACTCCATGAGTTCTTTGTGAGTAAAGCACCTTAGTAGGTGCTTTACAAATCCAACATCATAAACAAGCCAAGCAGGGGAGCAGCAGTGAACTCTCCTGAGCTCACTATTTAAGATGTTTAGAACTCCTGATGCTGGGTGTAGCATAAGGACATGAAGAGCACACAGAGAACTCTCTCTACATCTGCAACACTTCTAGCAGGTTGTAGGGAGAAGCATGGGAATAAACCACATTTTAGAAACTAGTCAAGACAAACCCACATTGCTTTAAGAAGGACATGGACAATCAAATTACAGGAGGAATACGAGCTAGTCACAAGTTCTGCTGGTTCTGGAGAGGTAGTAGGACACAAATCTATAAAAGCTGCCTGTAGGCAGCAGGACTGGAAGTCCTTAGGGGCACAGGACACATCCATGTGCAAAAGGATGACATTAAATCCAAGGCATTTAAAATGCCTCCAAAATTGGTTTTAAGTAGAGCTTTTTTAAGTTCCTTTTGGTAATTATTTTCCATATCTAGAAGTGCACTTACTGTCATTATTTGTGTACTACAGGAAAGGACAGAACATTACCTATAAATAGTTTAGAAAAGATAAGGTGTTTTTGCATATAAGAAGGTTTCATTTTCCTGTGTGAGTTTAATGGGATGGATGCCAATGCTTTTATGAATTGTGAATGCAGCAGTCTTCCTTCCAAATGAAGATGTTGGAAGTGTGCCACTGGAACAAGGTGCTCATATTACATACAGCCAGCAAATTTCTGTTGCTTTAATGAAACCTAAATTACAAAAGCACTTTTCCTCTGAAAACCATTACTCTTGCCTATAATGACATTGCATTGCATATTCTCCTCTAGAATAAAAGAGGAAAAAATAATTAGGGTAGAAAGCAATGTGAATCACAGTTCCAGCAGGGAAATTTATGTACTACACCTCTGATGTAAACAGCTGTTTGTATACCACCTACCTTCCTCCTTCTATAAAACATAATCCAGCTTTATGAGTTATCAGGCATTTGTTACTATTCTAATGCATGTGGTTTTTTTCCCCCACAATGATTCTCTTTTTAGCTATCTGAAACAAAGTAATTATTTATACTAATTTAATCACTGCATTTTAAATGAAAATCTTGCTTCAGGAAAAGTTCCCTATTTAGGAGCAGAATTTTGCACTTATATACAATTCAATTTCTGTTTAATAAAGAGTGTAATGACATCAGGTAGAAGTGCTATGTACAGTTTGGGTTTTTTTTCACTGAGTGACCTTAAGTCTCAAGAACAATTTTAGAAGAAGGGAAAGTATTAGCTTATGACTTTGATAAATCTGGAGGCCAAACATCCCATGTGGCAAAGGTTCAAAGAAAGCCACTGAGGCTGCAGTGCTTCATCTGCACAGGTGCCAGAGCAGCCACAGGTGACAGTGGTGCCTCAGCTGCTCTTAGCCTGTTAACAGCCAATTGGTAACTAACAAATCCTATTTAATCATATGTATGTATTGCAATGTGCTCCATATACCTTCACATTAGCCTCTCACAAAACAAGCAATTGTTTTTTTCTGCTAACATGCAGAAGGATTTTACAAGAAGACACAAAATGTACTTTGTCTGAGATCATTTTAGTTCAATCAGCAATCCTTTCTATTATTCCCAAATCTGAGCCACATCTCAGAGCTCATGTGGTGGCATTGCAGGTTTCATAGGAGCATCTCAGATAAAAGGTGCAAGTTCTCTTGAACAACAGGGCTCCCTCCATTCATTTTCTTTGCAGTAACTCAGTACATAGTGTGAATAATGTTACTTCACACCAAGGGCTCACTTGAAAGGGTATCCTCTACCTTCCAATTTGCATGCATTTTATTTTACACTACCTTAGAGTTAAAATAACTCAATGACATAATAAAGGTAAGTGCACAGAATAATCAAACCATATGAACTCAGAAAAACATCAAAAAACATCAAAAACAACAAAAAGCAGTGAAATTAGGTTAAAAAAACAAGTTGCAGAAGCTCTATGGGATTGTTTTTTCCTTTTCTTTTTTTTTTTTTAAGCCTCAAGCACACAGTCACACTGTAACCCACCTGCTTATATTTTCAAATGGGGTACCAAGTTCAGACACCTTTAATGTTAGGCAGAACTCCACACCTGTGAAAATTAGTGGTAGCACCCTATGACAGTAACTAGCAGGAAATCAGGCCATGTGAGTACCTTCTGTTTTTTCTATAATGAATAATATTACTGTATTCTGTTTTCTACTCACACTTCTGTGAGATTAAGATTAAAATGATTAAGATATAAAGCTAGCAAATGTTTTAATTCAAATATTATTACAAACTAGAAAGAAGTCAGATAAAACAAGAGATTTTTTTATTGCACAAAATAAATTATATAGAAACAATGCAACAAAACAACTCGTATTGTAGGCTGCACAACAGATGTTACAACATGAATATATTTATTGCTTTGAGAAAGGAGCAATTCAGTGCTAGTAAGCAGATTAGTTATACTTCTTGCTCATCTAGATTTTTCATAAAATTAATCCAGCTGGGCTAGAGGCATCTTGCAGCATACAGGTCAGGCCAAATTGTCATTTGTTATCAACCATTACACAGGTGCTGTAAACCTTGATATTAGCATGGAATATGCAATTTAACATCCCCAGTACTGAGCTGTACAGGTAGTTCACTATCAGAAATATCATTACATACCTGATACATTTATACACAAGATTCTAGAGGCCCATTCACAGGGTTTGCAGGAACTGTTGTTTCAAAAGAAGTCTTGCTTACAGATGTTGATGCAGATTTGAACAGGCTTCACTCTACATCAGGAGGCACGACCACGGGGTTTTGCCAAAAAAACCCCAAGCACCAGCACTTCCCATCCCCAAATGGAAAACTGATCCCTAATGCTGACTCAGTTATGTGTCTCATTTTTTCTAGGGCCACACTCAGATTTGAGATTAAAAAACTCCTCACATTCCTTTGGTAGAACTGGGTGAAACTTACAGTGATTTTTAAAGTACTTCAAAACACAACATATTTGGTTCTTCAAAAGAGACAAGCCTGCAGTACTGGCATTGCACTCAGATCAAATGGATTTTAAATTGCTATATTGTGGACCCTGAGGTGTTGATCCTAATGAATTAATACAGAAATTAGCTCTTAACAGAAATTATAAAAATGGACAATGTTCATGTAAAAAAACATATCAAATCCTGATCAACTGCAAATCTTTGTGAAGCATGAACATAAATGAGAGGATGCCATTACAAGTGTTCATAATTTGAATCAAATTCTCTCCCAATTTGTCAAGGACACAAGTATTTACTCAGTTGAGTTCCTACCAATGAATTCTACTGCTAGTGTACACACTCATTATTGCAAAACTTACTTATGAGAAGGTTAATATAATAAGAGTAAATTTAAACAATATTAGTCACCCATGAAAGGAAATTAAGTGAGGAAGTGGGAAGTCTGGCTTATTTCAAGTCTCAGCTACAGGGATAATTATAGAAAGTCTCTCCACTGGGGTCAAGCTGAAGAACTTAACTGAGCATCAGACCATGAATTAGATCCCTGTAGAATCCCACAGAAATAAGTAAAGAGATTTTTGATTGTGCACTAACATGTACACAAATATGGTTGCCACTCTTTACTACACTTCAATAAAATTCTTTACTGTATTTTTTTCCCCTGAAACTGTTAATGCATTATGACGAATCAAAATACAGCTGAAAGTGAGGTTTCAAATAGCTGCAAAATAATACAAGAAGTGAATTATTCTGAATTTAAAAAATTGTATTTGTACAAATTCTCAGAATCTTTAGTGATGCACTTACACTCCACGCATGTACCCAGCAGTAGTTTCCTTTGAAGGAAGGGAAGTATTAAACTTGACTAATCTTGCACACTTTTTCATCCAGGGGACTGTTTATTAAATACTCTATGTAAAATTCTGTCATCTTATAAAAATGTTAGTAATTATAGTAAGATTCAGCTCATCAACCAGATATACCCTGAAATGTCTATGGAAACACAAATGGTTAGCATTTTTATACTTATTATGAAGTAGAAAAGTTATAAGGCAGGATGAAGCTAATATCAAAGATGACAAACAGCACCACAAGCCTGTGTTTTGCAATTGCTTTCTGACTGGACACAGAATATATTATCATAGTCAGACACAACTGATTCAGGTGAGAAATGCATTTAGCCCAGCTGTGTTAACTATACAGCTTCACACAGAATAAACATTCCATAAATCACCAGAAAATGCATTTGAGCACAAAAAATAAAAATATGTAAGTGATTCTCTAAGCAGCATTTTGTTTTCTTTTTTTTTTCCAAAACATTAACATAGATAGATATTGGACTGATTAAATATCTACAAGTGCTTTTCCTTTACAAAAATACATATATTCTTAATAGTAGGATAGACTGTCATTAACAATGACCTGTGTTTTTTCACTTCAATTTGAATGATTTATAAGCTAAATTTTACAACCACAAAAAGGTTTATTTGTAATAGGATGTTATCACTTTTGACAAAAAGCTTAAAACATTTTATTTTTTAAAACAAATTAGCAACTTAAGATCACAATATGCTCTATGAGCTCCTAAGTACTGTGAGGGCTGCTTTATTAAAAACTGGTAACTACTGATCAAATGCAAGGAAGCATTAGAACATTATTACTGCTCACCATAGGCTCCTTTCTTTTAACTTGGATCACAGCTTATATAAGGACACTTAGGCCCCCACCCCCAAAAAATCCATTGAGAGTAACTCTGTATCATCTATTCAGTAGCCTGGAACATCCAACAATTCAGGCTTTGCATTAATTTAAAAAAATGCAAAATACTTTCCTTTCAATAGTTAAGTCTGCAATAAGGGAAAAAATGATGCATTGCTTCATGTTTATGCTAAGAAGCTTCTATTAGCAAAAAAAAAAAGATCAGTATGTATTTTTAAGGAATTCTTTCAGCCAGCTAAATAATTACATTGACCTATTACTGTCCAGTTTAGTTAACCACTATCCTGGAAAAGGAAATCAAGATAATTTGGATTTTTTTATTCTCTGTTTTATACTGCACAAGTAAAATAATCACTCCTTACTAATCAATGGTCTCATGTCAAGGACAGCAATGCCATTTGCTAAAAAAATAGCTATAAAAATCTGTAAAACTTACTTAGTATCTTCTCATTACCCTCCAAATCTGTCCTTTCTACCTTCCAAAATATCACTGAACTACGACTAGAAACCCCAAAAGTAGCTTGGTGACTATTTTGTGCTTTGGAAGGTTTACAGGATTGACAGCACACTGAGTTTTTTGTTAGTTCACAGGCCAGGTATAGCAGACACATCAGTAAATGCAAGCCTTTGTGCTTTTCTTCAAGAACATCAGCTAGGACTCAGAGCTACTCTGTCTGTTGACTCAACCTCAATGCTATTCCTGTTGTTTCTCTCCATTTCTAATTTGTTTTGGAAACTGCCAGGTGTGCCTAACCCTTCAGTTTGGTGGCCCAGAGTACTACCACTGGTTCAGTTTTGCTTCATTGGCTCCAGGTACCTCTTGACCATTCAGGCACTCCAGGAAAGTGTCAATGTCATACTCCAAGTCCATTTCTGGGTGGCGTTACCTTTGGTATTAAATAGGCCCCTTGAAACTATTAGGCAATCAGATTATCCACAAAAATAGTTTATTTTTAAAAAACCCTAGTTTTTAAGAACAAACTAAATATCTGACAACAAAGACTAATTTTAAACCAATAAGTATGTGATATTTTTTCAGTAAAAATGGAGCATGTTTCATTTTACCACATCAAAATTCAGGAGACAATAGGAACAATATGTACCATACTCAATATAATACAAAACTGAATTTTTAGAGTAGAATACCATTATAAAATATGTGCCTTGCACTTTGACAATAAACATCTTAATTACAACTTCATTTGTAATAAAACCCTCAGTACATTAACTAGCAGCAAAACCATTTTACTGTGCAGCCATTTTGTATATTGTATAGTAACCTTCTCTCAGCTCTTTGCTTTACACTGAGTGTCATGAGGAAAAAGGAAAATGCACAGTAGTTACTTCTGTTCACCTCATCCTGTCAACTGTCAACCCTGTTAGAAGCATTTCCTAAAAATACACGTAAAAGTTACTTCAAAGAAAAGTACCTAATGGTTCAGAAAAGCAAGCAAAGTCAAACCAATTTCTATCTTTGGTTAAAATTAATGTAACAGCAAAAAACTACCACTTACAGACATCTTTCATTCCAGAATTACTCCTCCATCCTGAGCTTACAGAACTTTGTCTCCTTCTGCAAATACAAAAGATAGCCTGGACATTTCTACCCATGTACAGAGCTTCTCTGCTTCACTGCCACACTCCGGGACCACAGAGACCTAAATTGTAAGTATTGCTCACTAGAGAACGAAACAACATCCTTACTCAGCTGTAGTGGAAAGCTACCTGAATGCAAAAGATTTATGGCACATGCCTTGGATGGAAGAATATGTTGGGAATTAATTAATTAATTTCCTATTCTGGAAGCTAAGGTTTTAATCTGACCCACAATGTAGACAGAAGGCAGAAAAGAAAGCCAACAGGTAGATCTGTTTATGAAGAAAAATATTTAAATATTTAAACAAGATCATTTTTGAAGGGATGTTTCCTCTGAGGCCTGAAGGTCAGACAACCCCTATGTGTCAAAATTAGAGGTAAATGTGCAGTTGGAAGTTTTCACATTTCCTTCAGGGTAATCAATCCCCTTGTGTCTTGGAACTCATCCTGGAACACAGTGCTCAGGGACTGTAGACTACATTCCCTCCTCAAACAAGTGTTTTTAGCTGAAACCCTTGTGGAAGTATGACCTTACTCAAACTGGCTATAAAGGGTTGAAAATGCAGAACTGTGAAAACTTTGCTGAAATCCATGAGAGCTACCTGATAAGTGAAACCTGTGAGCTGACACCTCATGTACAATTTCACCTTTCTAAGTCCTTAATGTTTTGACTTTTGGGTAGGAAATTGGGTGGGGTATGGGAATGGCCAAAAGATATGTAAGAACTTAGAATTAATTACAGGAGGGAGGGTGCCTATTTATACATTTTAAGTGAGAAAAATAAGAAGTCAACAAAGCATGAAATAAAATGAGAGGGGAATCTGCAGCATGACATATGCATTTCTGTAGGAAGCAAAGAGATGCCTTCAGTCTACCAGATTAAGTGAAGAACCTGGACCAAACTCTTGGATAAGAATGTAAGTCTTAATTGCCTTTACACTTTTCCAGGACAAAAATGAGTTTGATCAATGAATGTTACCAACCAGTATTTTATGTAGCCCCTCTATAAACAAGGCTCAATCTATTTATTTTGAGACTTAAGACTGGTTTTGAACAGCTACCTGTTCTCTAGTATTTCTACCAGACATAGTACGTGGCTGAGCTAGATGCTATGCCTTTTTTGCAAGTCCTCTCAAGAATGATTTTTTTCTGAGGAGTGAATAAATACACGAAAATGTAAAAAACCCACAAACAATACAACTCAGTGGTTGGTTCAATGAAAGGACTAAGCCACGGCCTGTTCTTTTAAACAGCAGAGAAGAAAAATTTGTTTACTTCTCTCATAAAGACATGTATAGCAGTTATTCATGGGAGAAATGAGAGGAAACTCTGGACCACTATTTTGTCTGCAGTAAGAGCCTAGCTTATATCTAAACGGAATGGGATCAATCTCTTTTCTCCTGCAGATACACTAGAATGGTTTGTGATAAGAGCAGAAAAGTCAAGACAAATTGCTGAAACCCATGGAGAAAAAAGGACCAAGATCCGGAATTAAAGGGTTCCTCATGCAGAAAATGGAATATTTTCAACATAAAAGTACTTCTTTTAATATAATTTCTACTGAGATAGGGTGGTTTTAATTTAAATTATCTTAAAGAACACATTTCTTTTTATCCTTTTTTCATGAAAGCTTCTCAATACAGTATGTTTATGATATATTCTTGCTGAAAATATTAAGACCATAGATAAAACTCAGAAGCAAATATTACCCTGTCAAATGAAAATAATGGGCTTAAAAGGTATTCTGTATTAGTAATCAGGCACTTCACTTTGTGTAACATTTTCAGTAAAGTCAAGATAACACTTCTGTAATTTTTCTTTGCATAACTGCAAGCTAGCTGAGTGTGCACAATATATTTCTTGCACTGCATACTCCTAGGACCCAAATCCCCAAAGCTTTCATGTGAACAATACCTACTATAGTGATGAGTCACTTCAGTTACTGCAGCAATCTTATGTGGTATTTCATTTAAAAAAATCCTTCACAGGATTAGGCTCTTAGCTACCAGGAGTGTAGTAATGCATCATGGAAGATACATTTCTTGATTAATCATCTAATTCAATATTGTTTGAGATATTACAGGATCTTGTTTCTAAATTCTAGCTTACGGCTTGTTACTAGATAAATGCAGCAACCAGCTATGCTCAACAAAAAGTTGTTTATGATTTTCATTACTGAGCTTTTCACTTCTAGGGAAGAAAACACAAGCAGCACCAAATGTGCTAAATAAGGGACAACAAGGTTAGGTAGTAATGTGGAATTTTTTAGGTCCCTCTACAGTTAAATACTGCTAATATGGGAAAGTCATAGAAACACAGTGGCAGCAACACTTATTTTATATTCCTATGCTTTACAAGGATGCAGTGGTGACACTTTGTCATGGAAATGCTCAAAAGCTGTGACTTTATCCAGGCATCTGCTCTAGCATGGCATATGGTGCAGTCTGAAGGGAATGCCTAGGTACTCATTTCACTTTATTCAATCTTTGGCACACAGGAATCTGCACATGCATTCTTATATTCCTATGGTGCTCAGATCCTCTTAATTGGCACAAATGAATGAAATCTGTGTATCTGTAGAGACATGGCACATATGTACTAGATGAGTGAAAATTTCTGTAAAGAAGGCAATGCCTGTGTTGCACAAGCTGCCCAGTTAAGATATGTATTTCACTGGCACTTTACTTTTACAAAAACTATTAAACTATAGCAGCACTCAGGCACCATGCCATTAAATCAGAAATGCATCAAGTGTAGGTGTTAGTTCATATGCATTTAATGCCACCATTTGCAGCTGGGAATGTCGATTCAGATCTGTCAGTATTTTCCATGTTTAAAATGAAGATTTGCCTTCTGTAATCTAGCTTTAACTTGCATCAAGAAAATACTAGGAATCAAAACCAACGTCCAACTTTGATTGAGAAAATTCACGGTTCTCTGAATTATGAATACAGGAAGTCATCAAAGAAAGCTTCTATTAGTTGCCATTCCAAAGGCAAGGCAAAATAGTGCAATTCCAAGGGTCCTGTTAGGTGGATGGATTAAAACTTATATGTTCCTGTCTTTTTAAAACAAGTCTGTTCAGATTTTTTCAAAATAGCAAACACAATTGTTGAGAAAAAAATTGTGCCCTGAACCATACAGAAATTATGCTTAAGCATCCTAGCATTAATTTTGTGATAAACTGAAACAGGTGTTTTATGTCAAGCAAATCTACAGTGAAAATTCTGGTATAAAAACACATGAAATATATAAAAACTGTAAGATGTAATTTGTCTGTGCATGTAAATATTTACAAATAATATCCTATTACTACTGTACAAAACAACTGTATATACTAAAGAGAAGAATGATTTTCAATCAGAAAGCATGCTCTGCTCTTCCAGGCTGCTCCATGAGATGGACTTGTACATATAAAAGAATCTGTTTTTCCCTAGGGACTCTGCAGAGAAGGGCCCTCCCTACAAGGAGTATCTTCTTCCTGTAAGTAGCGTCACAGAGCGGGTGGGTGAAAGGATGTCTGCTCCCTGCAGCCAGCACTGCACCCCTGCCTGCTCTGGGGCAAAGCAGGGCCTGTGCTGGCCAGCACACTGCAGAAAGGGGCAGCAGCTGCTTCCTAGAGGTTTTCCTTCCCCAGTTCCACTGGCATCTGCACAATATGGGCAACCTTGACCTGTAATGGCCAGGTTCCTTAACAGACTGCTAACACCAGCACCTCGATTTCTGCCTCTCATATGGGCTTTGCAGTGCAATGGTAGGATCCAACCCAACTGCATGGGATTCCTTGAGTCATTGTTAGAACTCCTAACAACATTAAAGGGGCCAGATTTAATCCACAACATGCTGATTTCTCCTACAGAACATATTACTGTACATGAACATAAACTTACAAAAGAATTACAGCCTTACATCTATCTTTTGTATTTGATCCCAAGAAAGAATTTTCACTTTGTCTGGCTAAGAATGACCTGTTCACTCTACAGTAGCTTGTGAAAAATTGATTTGGTTCCTTTTTGCTGTATGCAAAAAGCTTAAAGAAAGTAAATAGCTATCTACAACACTAGCAGGCATGTACTAAGTAGAAACTACAAAATGTGACTAACAATAAGTATCTCCAAAGAATCTGATCAGAAAAACTCAGCTGACTTTTAAGCAAAGACAACAGAAGACAGAAAACACACACATTGCTGTGCTCCCTGCAACATGACCAAAACCCCCAAGAAACATCCCATACTAGAACCATTATGCTTGCAATACCTAAGGCAACAATCACTTTTTATCCAGCACTACCAGGTCTTAGGAAAAAACGATGACCTGAACAATTATTTTGGTCGGACTGCTAAACTTTAGTATTGCATTACCTCTAATTTTATAGAAATATTTTTATGAAGTGACTAACTAATGAAAATTTCTGTAATGAATTCTAAACTCCAGATAGTCACAAGAGATACAGTGTGTAATTAAAGCTATATATTATTTTTGTCTTAGCATATTATAGGCCTCTATAAACATTTCCTTCTAAGACTGAAAAATGAAAAGTAATAATTATGAAAAAATTTGCCTTGGTCATAATTTTGTAGGAGAATTCAGTTGTTCCATAGACATTTATATTATTTTACCTTCATTTTCATGGAGGCTTTATTAGAAGAAATGTAATCTGACCAGAAGTCATTTTTCCAAAAATAGCTAGTATCCCAAATTCCAAACTTTAGGGAAACCATCGGAAAGTGCAATCACAAAGGCTGCAATGCTTTTAAGCAATATTAGCAATTTAGAAGATTTAAATTTACTATTTTGAATGATCATGTTCTACATCTCTTGTTCAGTGTAATTAATCTTCATTCACTGCAAAAGGACTTTTGCACACTCATGAGTGAGCTATACCTGGACCCACGAGAACCTTATCAAGGAAAAGGTAGTGGCCCAATCACCACTTTTCTATATATATTTTCTATACAAAATATTGTCAAGGTATAATCCTTAATCATTTTTACAGTACTCTATGATTTAAACAACAATATTCAGTAAAATAGTGTGTGAAACTGCAACACCACATGAATGAGCACTCTGCCATTTTGCTAGTGTAATCAATATTAGGACCAGAAAAATTTTCTAACACGCAAGCAAAAATATTCCATAGGTTTTGAGTCTTGACTGTACACTTCATGATTTTGGCTATGATTTGCAGCACACTCTTAAGATACACAAATATCTTATGCACATTTCAGTAGCAGAATGGCACTTGGCTTGCTCTAATAGAAACAACAGAGATGCAACTGACAGTTTTAAGAAAGACAATGTCCTTATTTGCATGCTGAAATTCTGGCTGTGTCCCCCCAATCCAGGCACATCCATTCATTGTGCAATCTGTCGATGGGTAAACAAATAGTGCAGGATTCATCTCAGTGGGATCTGGCCCTTTGGTCTAACCGAAGTCAATTCTAGGTCGATACTGAAGTACCATAGGGTAAGACTGAAAACAAGCAAGGGAAAAACAACAACAAAAACAGACAAGAAAGCATGAAGACATGATTCATAAACAATACAAAGAAAATGCAATTAAAGACTACCTTAAGAATAGCCAGACCTTATCTCTATGACAGAGGTATATGACAATTTATACAAAATAATTCCATACATTTCAATGGTTAAATCCATCCCTGTACTTCAAACTAGCTATTTGTCACTGATATACAGTTTCTGTATCTGCTTTTGTTTAAAAATGTTAAAGGAACAGAGTTTAGAAAAATGTAACTTTTTTTACCCCATCAGAAAGGACATATGAATTTCCATAAAGAGATGAAAACAGTGTAGTCTCTTAATTCACACTCTTCACTTTTCATCCCTTGCTAGTGACTGCCCAATGCTGCTTAGTTAGAGGAATGAGATAGGAAGAGATAGATAATCCTTTGATATGGATATCAAGCTACAGAATAATATCTCTCAAAAAAATCACAAACAAAAACTGGCCTAAGGCAAGGTAAAACAAACTCCTAAATCCTTTGAATAAAGTTTGTGCTGCAGGAATGAAAATGCTCAGGCCTCGCTCACAGAGTTTTAGCACTTTGTAGTGAGGAATTATGAAAACTCCACAAGATGAATTCCAATGGAGGTGCTGACAGACCTCAGTGACTGTAGTATGCACAGTCGTGAGTGCCTCTTACCTGATAGAAAGTGCCATCCTGAGAGCAGACTTGCGAAGATGAGCAGTTCTGACACCGAAACTGCGAAGGAGATGATTTTTCTGATCAGATAAGAGGCATCCACAGCTGGACATACACATTCACCCATTTATTGATTGCTTTTTAAAAATTCTTAAATGTAAAGGTTACAATCAATTTACATACTTAAACAGGAGAGACTTATTTAATGAATAAATGGACATTTTTCCCTTTTCTTGTCTACCTCATGGAAGGTCCACAGCTATGCCAATAAAAGCTCATGGTCAATAGTACCAGAGATGAAGATGATGGATTCACTTGATCTTCATTCAGAAGAAGAGATTGTTAAATAATTACCATTACAACTTCACTGAGGAAAACAAAATCATAAAAGCCTAGAAATTACTGGATTTATTACCAACACAATGAAATTTTTAGACGTTTTAATCTTTGACTTCAAGGGAGTGGTTTAAAACTACATGAAAGAGAAGATGAACATATACCTGGCTATGCTGTGTGTATATAAATACACTTACAAACTTAACCAGGAGTTGCCAACTCTTGCATTCACTAAATGCTAAAAACAATAGTTCGGAGATTTTTGAAAATTTTTATTGCAAATATCTTTTTATCAAAATCATAGTTACTGTTACTCCACTTGCATGCAGCTGCCAAAAGTCCATTTTTAGGCAAGGGCTGCAGAATGAAATGCCATGAAGAAATTCCATTATCACTAAAACTGCCTCAACACTTCCTAACAGTGCTCCTAACAGCCAATGCCAATATTCCTAACAGCCAGTGCTAACAAAAATACAAGATGGCAAATCAAACAAACATCCACTAGTTTCAAGGCACTATTGGAAAAAATTCTACTTTAAGATCCCTTAATCATGCAATATTGGGGTTTCAGCAATCACTAAATTTCAGTGCAATGTTACTTTCAAATTTATTGAATACTTGTCTATATACATTGACTTCCCTAATTCCCATCAAAAACTATCCTTTCCCCTCCAGCTTCAGATTAAGGTAAAACTTTAGGGAACTTGTGAATTGTTAACTCTACAGCATGTTTGAGCCTCTGTCTTCTCTGTCTGTGCCCCAGTGCTTTTTATTCTAAGCACTAGGAAGCTTAAAACAACAAAAGAATAGAGGAAGTTTGGAATTTTCTTCAGATCAGCATATTAAGGTAAGTTAAATGCTTAACCTTAGCTGCACTCCTATTTAGCCTCCAATAGTAAGGATAGACAAACTTGCATATACTACAAAGCAATAAAGAGTGAAGACAAATCAACAGGCACACACAAAAAAATGCATAAAAGAAAGAGAAGGAAAGATGATATTGACTTCTAACCAAAAAAACCCCACCAGCTATAAAAGGCAATACTGAACCAAACTGAATATCAGTCCTGAAAAAAAGTCTTCTAAAAAGTTAAATACTACAATTCTAAAATATATACATGCAGCAAGGAAAACCCATCTGGCTGTTATCTGAATGTTATTGTTATAGAGCATATCCAAAAAGAATAGATGTCGTATTAACAGAAACAGTAATAAAACAATTAGATCTCATCAGTAATTTTTCAGTGTCACTTTCAGTTTATTGACTGAATAAAACAGGTTCTTACTGAAGAACTGCTGGATGCAGATTCCCCAACTATTGTAACTCAAAAGGTCACCAAATGCAAAATTGCTGAAAAAGAACAAGGGCTTGGGTTTTCAGTTACTTGACTTAAAACTCTGAGCAGAATTTCCATGTACACATCTGCTATTTGGACATTTCAGAATCTACACAATGTATTTGCTGCAAGGTTTCACCCACAGGGTTTTACATAAGAAATTCAGAAAACATGCAGAAGGCATTTTTAAATAGGGTTTTTTTGAAGGGTCATAGATTATATTCAGGCCTAAGATGTGAAAGCATGTACAGTCTCTATAATAAATATACCAAAACATCATTTATCAGTAATGGAACAGCATTTACGTTTTCGCCTCTTAGTCTCCATCTTGTCATATAGATGAATTCCATAGTATGATCCTTCCCCATGATTTCTCCATTGCATAGTACATCCAGCTTAAAATATAACAGAACAAACAGTAAGACAAAGGGATGCAGAATTTTAATGTCTAAATGAACTGCTAAGTGAATCTCCAGAGTTAATCCCTCCACTCCTATCATTATACAACAATTCCACCAGACATGTATATCAAACCTGGATGAATACAGCATGCTGACAATATGCTATTTTGCACACTGGTATTCAAATGGTATTTTTCCACTTTTGTGTTTTTATTTGAAGTGTGGACAGAAGGAAATCTGCTAGCAAGGTATGAAATCACCAGTAGACAAACATTCCCTATATTTAACTACATAGTATCTGTTTGAAGAGAAAGCCGTGTGCTGTATTTTGAAGGCCACCTTGCCATGCCAGTGCTCTTTCAAATCCAAAGACATAAACCAAAAGCACAGTAATTTTCATTTAAAAAATAGATTGTAAAGAAACTTTTAAAAATTAGTTTAAAAATAATTATAAATTACAAGAAAAATGCACTTCAACATTCCTTAACTGAAAGCACAAGACAGAGAAAAACAATGATTTCAGAATGAAAAATGTCTAATTTAAATTGTGTTATAGCATCTTACTGCAGCCTGCCACTGCAAATATTTGACAATATTTTCATTACTAGAGCTATAATGTTTTCTGGGTTTTAGACAAAAAAAGTCAGAATTTTGAAGTAAGCAGATTCTTTGTAACACAAGCCATTAAGGTACCAGACAGATTAAAAACCAAATGGCACCAGAGAGGCTGGTCAGGATGCCATGACACCGTGACAAACCCCTGTGTAGGTATAACCTGTGCACCAAACCTGACTCAGCCCTGCCTCTGACCAAAGCTGGGAGGCTGCTGCTGGTGCTAAAGGCAGCCTGCCCTTCATGGAGCCTTTGGCTCCTGGAAGAGAACAGGCTGAAGCTATAGTCTGTGCTTCAGTCTAAATTCCTCATCCCTGGAAAGAGGGAAAGCAGGTTCAAACACGATTAAATTTCATAGAAATGTATTATTTTGCAGGGAAATAAAAATACAAACATCTTTCTTTCAAATGTACCTCATAGGAACTTGGAAGTTTTAATTTTAAGCTGAGAAACTTTTTGATAGTTCCCACGGTCACTCGAGTAGAACAGCGGATAAATTTCTTCATTAAACCCTAAAGCAACAGCAACAAGTCAGAAAAAACATGTTAGAAATTCTGGACAATGTGAACAATCTTTAGTGCAAGAACAGCTGTAACTGATAATTTTTTCAACTCCTCTTCAATTTTTCCGATTTCTCTTGTAATTCATAATGACACCATAGGTTCATTTTTGTTCACTTGTTTTCAAAATTTAAAAGATGATAAACAAGTTCATTTGACCCATCTCTGGTTCTAAAGATATTTCTAAAAGATACAGAAGCAAAGAAAGCAAAAAACCCAAAACCCAGCTACCATCAAAACCCCCAGAAGAACTTAAATAATCTATGTGTTTGTGTTAGTAATGCTGGGGCTCAAACAAATGTTGCATTTCTTAGAAGTGTTAAGAACCTCCAAAGGTATACATGTAACAACATACAGAAAATATAAGTAGTTTTAGTAGAAAAGTTCTTAAATGTATTTTTCCTTTTATTCTTCTATTGTAATTTAATAAAACATTGTTAAATCTAAGGTGACTTCTAAAGACTTTCTTCTAGGCTCAGTATGTTAGGTAATCCCCTTCAGGAACAGAACCCCAACATCCTTAATTCATAAAGCAGCAATTGGCAGGTATTACTCTACACATGTTGCAGACTGATCTCCCTGAGACCACAGACAACACATCAGAGTCAGAATCAGGTTTACAGCTCACACGATCTGGATCCCAGTCATCCAGGGCACAATATATTTGATAAGCAGGTTCATTCTGGCTTGTTAAAACAGTAATCCTGAAGGTAGGAGGCAGCTCACCTACAGCTAGCTTTATAAATACCTCTGTGGTGTGCTGTAATCTGTTCTGTAATACAGTTATACACCATAGAGGTTGTAAACACAAAATTCCAAAGACGCGCTGAAATGCCTCAAAGGGAGGGCCTAAATAAGTGTGGAAGGGGAGCAGGTCACTCCATGAAAGTTTACTTTTAATAGTTATAAAATGATTTGGTTCCTATGAGATGCTGTTCTGTCATCAATAACTACAGCACAGATGTTTGCCACTCACTTTGACGACGTTATCTCCTGACTGCCCATTGTTGCGTAAGCAGTCGAGGCAGATTGCAATCTGTGGGTCACTCCTGTGATAGTCTTTATCTTCTTCATTTTCATCACACTCCTCATCTACTTTGGGTTTATCAGCTTTTGGACTTTCATCTGTAAAATATGAAGATCGTATTATTTAAGTATAAAGTAATTAAAAATCATATATTTAAGGAAACATAATTTTTATGAGCCATAATTTTTCTTCACATTAATTTTACACCATTTTAATTCAGTGCATTCTTAAACGGACCAATTAAAAAATCTCAGTTAACAAATTTTTACTACTGAAATTTTAATGCAGTATGCAAGAAACAGGTTTCTATGGAACAGAAAGTAATTAGTTAATGGTATATTGGGTATGGCTGCCTACTTCTGGTATGTCCAGTAATTCAAACCCTGCAACTGTACATGCATCACTCACACATGTAAACCTAGTGTATAGTGTGTCAGTTCAGTGACAAAAGTAAGGTTTTTAAATAAACAGTAGAATAACTAATCCTAACACTTATATATCAAAATTACATGGCTAATCAATTCATATTAACTGTCACAATAATCCAGGGAAGAAACATTCCTGTGATGTAATCACAAGGTAAATGAAACCTTAGATTTCATCCACTTTTGACCAGATCTTAGTAAGTCACTGTAAGAACTCCAGATGTTTCTCTCCAGAAGGATTTTACAACTAAATAGCCATATATTTACTTATTCCCCTTCAAAAAGAAAAAATATAAGAGGAAAGGTCTGTGTATTTTTAGCAGAGCTTATACAAACTACATAATCATATACAATGTGTTATCGCCTTTCATTCTGCTGTTAACATCCTCTATTGGTTCCTGGTTTAAAATTCTAACTCTTTGGGAAAGGTACCATATTGTATAGTTTAGAAAGCTTTAGCAAAGTTGAGCACTCAGATGCTAAGAGTAGCAACTCCATCTAGATAAGGCTGCAATGTACATAAATAATAACCATAAAATGGAGTAAGTTTTATGGATTTAGAGGACAGAATACAATAATCTTATTGTATACATTTGGGTTTTTTTCTGTATCCCCAACTTACTTATTTTTATTTAAAACAAAGGCTGCTCTCTGTTTGAATAAAATATTATCACAATTAACTTGAATAAGCTGCTTTCATGTTTTTTTAAAAAACTTTCAGATCAAGTTGTTCTGCCTTCCAACACTTACCAGACTTCAAAAGGAATTTAGAAGACTTCAGATGAGAAAATAGAATGTAAACTGTAATAAACAGCAAGCCATGACTGAGTTTTTTGACACAGTAATTAGTTGCCTTTGTTCAGTTTACATATTCTGGATGAGTTTTAAGCTATATTCATTACTTTTCTCTCTTAAAATTTTTAAGTTTTAGTACTTATGAAGGATTTATCCCCAAGTGCCTATCAGCTATTGATACATTTAGTTGAATGTATATCATACATACATTTTGTTCTTATCATCTTCCTACTGAGAATTTACAGTATCAAACTACAAATTTTTTGTCTTTTTTTTTTTTTTTTCCTGAAAGTCCAGGAAGCAAACTCTATTAATTGAGCAGGTGCAGTCCACCTGCCACAAGCATTTGTTCACATCAGACTGGAGAGTAACAATGAATTTTTTTTTCTCTGTACCATGGTATTTCAGCATTCATCAATTCTTTCTGGAAATCACTCTCCTACAGGAGTCAGCAATGCCTGAGATATGCTTTATTGTTTAGGGTTTTTTCCTTCTGGAATGTGAAAATTTGAAGTCCTGGGATTTTTTACAGCTCTTAGATGCTTAGGTTAGGAACCGTGCTGTGACCTATAATAGACAGACTCTTAGAGTGACAATCTGATTGCAGGGCATGGTATTGACAACTGAAACAATCTCTTCTCAATGAAATTATTCTCAGCAAATAATTTCTTCCCAGGCAAGATTCTAAATGCTTGTTTATGGCAGAAAATAGCTTAAGTGTTCATAATTTGTCTCAATGAGTTGTCATGATTTTCAAATGGTTTGTAGAGACAAAGTTCCATAGCCCCAGGCAACTGCTAATGGAGTTGGATACATCTGTAGCTACTCAAAAGTGTAATTTGTGAGTTAGAGCCTTCCTCTCATTCACAAAGCAATCCAAGCTCTCACCACACTTACTAACTCATCTCCATTAGGTTTATCATTAAATTAGGAGAGAAAGGTAGGAACCAGAAGAGTAAGCTGGTAAAAAGTAAGTCACATTCTACAAATTGCAAATTATCAATTAATTCTTTCTATGTATATAGCAGAAGACCATGTTCTAAACAACTAAGAAATGTCTATATCTCACAAAAATATTTTCTAAGTATTTTTAAAACTGAACAGGTATACACTACATAGTACACTGCAGTAAACTAATATAATTTCATCTAAACTGTTCCGCAGTTCCTAGTTTATTTATATAATAGAGAAAATAACATTGTCCTTTACAATGGATGCCAAATGCAAATCAACAAAACTTGTGTCAAAGAAAATGCAATGTCACAAAATTGAAAAGAAGACATTATAAAGAAATGAATGCAGAGGAATATTATACGATATTTACTTGACAGTTACCCTTTACTGAAAATAGCTATTTTTTAACTTAGCAGAGTTTGTCAAAAGTTCTTTAAAATCAAATCAAATTGGCTATGGTATTAAAAACCTGATGTCAAATTAAAAAGGCATAAAGCCAGCTTGATGCAGTCCTCCTGCCTTAGCACCTCAACACTGAGTTTCAAAGTTCACAGGTCAGCAACAAAAAATGAAACAAAACAAAGCAAAATAACAAACAAAAAACCCAACCAAAAAGAAAGAAACGAACAAAAAAGCATTGTGGAATCTATATAAAACAATTATTTAGCATGTGTGGAAAACTGTTTTACTACTTGTCATAACTAATTCTTGACAACCTCCTACTTAACAGATGGTCAAATTTGGTAACAGAAAGTAATTAGTAAAAACTCTGTAAAAAATTCTGTGTCATGCTCTATTAAGAAAATTAAGAATTCAGCTGGACAACTGCAAAAGTGTTGTAAGTGAGAGCCTAGGGTAATGCAAATAAAAATAATGGTACAACAGCTAGAATTTGTTAACCAGCTGGTTGACAGATAAGCAATAGTATGTGAAGGCCCACACATTTGCACAGATTTGCTACAAGTTTCTGTAGTATCTTTGAATCCAGTAAAAACAAAATGTACTTGTGTTAGTGAAGAAACTGGTCTTAATGAGCAGCGTTATTTAACACAGAGATGAGAGAGGGAAAAAATCATCACCTTGTCCATTTTCTTGAGGTTTGTTTTTCTTCCAAAATTCGATCTCTCGCTGCAGTTCCTCTAGTTAACATCAAAGAACAGTAATGTGAATTTTTAAATCAATACCAGGTATATAATTAGAAATAGCCCTCCACCAACCAAACAGTTCCCAAAACCAAATGAGAAACTTACGTTCTCGAAGTCCAGGCACCAACTTAAATATAATTTCCTCTAAGGTGTTATCCAGCCTTTCAGGGGGAAAAAATACATTTCACATTAAATGGAAACTAGCATTTCAAGTATTTTTAGTGTTTAAATAACAAAAACTTTTGAAAAACAAAATGAGTTGCATTTTTCTAGTAAATAATAAATCCTGTCAAAGCCAACTGATTTTAGCTTGAGCAATAACATGCATTAAAGCTTATCTCAACCATCTCCTAAATGGATTTATCATAGAAATAATTAAGGAATTTATTTTTTAATGTATAAAGATAAGAATGTAACAAAAGAGAAAAACATTATACTCTAAATTTTTATTTTTTTAGTTTGTATTATGTGCAAACAATAGTGTTACTAGCATGAACAGACTGGAAATGTAGTATCCAATTTTAAGGTCCAGCTCATGAGTAGTAAGCATGAAAATCATAAAATCGATTATCATATTAAGTGTTGATGTGCCTTGGTAATAAGCCTGTTACAATAAACTGAACAGACTATTCCCTACTTACCACACCACAGACAAACCAGTCTTGGCAAGATAAAGAAGACCACAGTGCATCCATGCTGCTCTGACTTGACAGCTCTCAGTACCCAGCATAATTAATTTGAACTATTTAAACCTGCCATGAGTTGTAAACCAGAAGACAGTACACAGCACAGGCATGTCCTCTGATACCCTGATATTAGTGCCAAAACTAGTTATTACAGCCCCTTCCAGTGTACACACTGCATTATCCTTGTTGCTGAAGCTAAAATACTTCCCTTTCCTTTTCTCTGAATTTAACCAACTCTTCTATACATTTAGTTTATCATCTGTTTTCTAGTTCTACTTCCTCTCCTGGTCTCTTATCCTTCAGCTTCCTCTGGCTTTCATTCTGTTTCCTTTTCCTTCCTCTCCTTGGCCCTTAATGTTCTCTCTTGTCAACAGAAACTCCCATTGCCCACAGCCTAAACAAAAACTCATGACAAAATAAAACACTAAGTAATACAGAGAAACTAAGTGCCTTGGCATTCAGTCAGAATCTGGCATATTTTAAATTGCCTTGTTTTTTCATCTCAATAACAATACATTTCTTTACATATATTTGCAAATACATGTGTGTACACGGTATTAACAATACACTATAGGTGTGTGAAAAACCCCTAGCTGTTCTGTCATTTGCTCACCAACAGCTGCAAAGCAGGAGTAAGACTGAATACTTTTATTGTCAAGGAATGCCTCCAACCCATATAAATTGATAACAATTATCTTAAAATAAATATGAGTATCCAAGGTTGTCCTCACAGAATTTTCACTTGTACTTCAAAGTTTATGATTAGACCCATCAAGTTCTGAGACAGATCCCTGAGAGATCCCAGGATAGATCCCTGTGGTATCCATCAGTAGATACAGTCACACCATAAGAATATTCATGTTTCGGCTACAACAATCCAATTTTAATTGCTTCTTCTTAAGGGGACAACAATGACAACAACAAACATTCAGCAAATGAAACATACCTCCCATAAAACAAAGCAGCACAGAGAGCATTTTCTCACTCATAATAAGGAAATTAAAATTATAGGATGTCTGATAGATTTGATCTTGATTGATCAAATTGATTGCTTGATTTCTGATAGATGACCATGTAGATCTACCTTCCCAGATCATGTATCTTGTATCCTCCTCTGTCAGTGTCTAAGGTAATGACATGGCACTGCTTTCTGTGAGGTTCCCACAGCAGAGCACTGGGAACTTGGGAACGTGGATTAGAAATGGAATTCATTTCACACTGTAAGAAAGCTCCAACCTTCATCATTTACTCATTAAAAGAAATGAAATAAGGACTTCAAAAGAGAACATCACTACTTTAATTAAAAATCCCTCTGTTCTTTAGGATGGTATCATATATGCTGGTTTTCTTTCACTTATTTTTGAAAATTCCCATTTTAGCACTTTCTAATTTACTTTCAATGGCCCAAAACAAAAGTAACTGGTAATGCTAAAATAGAAAAAAATTCCAGTATACTTTGCAAATTCACAATACTAGAAGCAAGAAGTGGCTTCCCACTCTAGTCAATGACTTAATTTTCTTCCAAAATTTAAACAAAACAATCTTTTTTCTTTATAGAGGATAAATACTAATCAACACTCTGACAAGGGCAGGAAAAAAAAAGCCTTATCAGACCTTTAAATGAAGGGAAACTAAAACTTTAGGGAAAAATGAAGCTATAACAAGATTCTCAGTTTCAGATGCATCTTTCAGTTCCCATAATCCACACATGTAAGCAGTCTGACATCAAGATTTGTATTTCTGTGACTCACATCAAACCCATGCCAAAATGAAACTACCTGAAAAAGGTGGTCTCAGTGATTTACTATGATACTTCCTGTTAATCCTGAAACAAGAACATGGATATTTTAGAGACACCTCTTTCCATTTCCACAGCTTCCAACCACCTTCCAAGTCTCCAAACCAGAACATATAGAAAGAACAAAGCATTTCTGCCAGCTTAGTTCCTTTTTTCATCTCTTCTATAATATTGAATGAGTTATGAGATCAACACCCTCTGATAATTATCAGCAAAAGTGAATCAAACTAAGATGATTGCTCAGGAAAACATGCATGCAGAGGAGTATGCTAGCAAGAGGAAAAGAACTCTGCCTTCGTGGCATTATCATCAACGACCCTATCAACTACAGATGATGCAGAATTCTGCTAAATCAGCAAAAGGAATTCTTAAAATTTAACACTCTTCTTACATTTTCATTTTAGAGCTCAATGTTGAATTTCAGACTTAGTCTTTTTACAACAGACCCTAAGTGCTGCCAACTAAGAGACACATGCAAAAAGCTCACATAGTTATGAAGTTACTCAGAACTGAGTTTAGAAGTAGTTTATAAAGCTTATCTGAGAGATCTTAGCTAAAACAACTAAGTGGTGGTCAACACTATTTCTCAGAAATGACTGCATTCTTTAGCAATGATGGGGCTGATCTCCATGGTCAGAGTGTAAGATTTTTCTTAAGTTCTGCAGGCAACATCCCCAAAAGATTGTTCCATTGCACGACTCACATGCTGCTCTGATTATTCGTTTAGCAAATATTTAAAGCTGGTTCATAAAATACAACCAGGAAACTACAGACTATATGCAGTTTCTTGGCAAACAGACCAGATAATTCTAAAAGGAATTTCAGGAAATAATTGCATAGAAAATAGCTCTTCCCACATTTCTGGCTTGTGCTCTCAACCTTCCTCACCCATCTATAATTTCCTGCTCAAAGGACAGGTTTTGCTTACTAAACATCTCCTACATGTTTCAGAAAATGCATTTTTCACCTCCTGTGAAGTGATCCTATTAGAATAAAAGAAATATTTTGAAATGCTTTTGTTCTCAGCTTATTCATACCCTACAGCATATTCTGCTATGACTCACACAGCACCTCAGAAACAGACAGGAAATCAGAAAAATAATCTCCATAAACCTGCTCAGCCCCACCCTTCCAAAAATATTCAGATGGCAAAGACTTAGGCAAATAACACCCTTTACAGTTGCTGAATTCAATCTCTCTCAGTTATTATCTTGGTACATAACTAAAGCATGGGAATGGTTGTGCACTCAGGAATCAGTCAAAAATCAAAGTAATGTATGACACGTTGTAACAAAACCAAGGACATCAGGAAATTCTACCAAGCCTAGTAAATTCCAGATGTAAATTTATATTTTTACACTGATGTAAGAATAAGTCCTCCTAAGTTCACAACAGTATTACAAAATAATAATAGTGGAGATTGGGTTGGAGGTAGAGTTGGGAGTGATGGCAGGAAGTGCCTTCATCACTCCAGGAAAACATGAAGTTCTTCCACTTATGATGACATTTCTTGATTTTTCTATCTTATCAGATGCCTACCATCTTTGTTTCAAAATAGCATCGCTAGAAGTGAATTCAGAATTGAACGAAAAAGAAGTGTTTTAAAAGGCTGTGTTAATATAATATTTTAAAAATCTAAAACAATGGTATTTTTAATGTAAAAACCTTTTTCATGAGTGTCTTTTCATTAATCTTACAGCAGATTTCAATTCAGATTGGTAGACTTATGCACTGAAAAACATTGTTTTTAACATGATTCATTTTCCATATGTTGCTCTAAGAAGAAAAAGTTGCCATGAGGTTTGGAATGCCCTAAATAATTTTAAAAAACAACCCTCTAGAATTTAACTTTATGTAAAGAATAAAAGCTACCTGGTTCATTTATTTGTTTAATAGATATATTAAAATGTTTTTTAAACTTGTACAATATAAGCACTATTTCTGTGCTTCCCCTTATGTTTCCTCCCTTTACTATATCTGAAAAAATAAATTTAGAATGTAGTGGGAGCTGAGAAAATGACAACCTATAGGCTTACAACAGTTAATACATGTATTGTACAAATAAGCAAAACAATTATATCCCTTTTAAAATAAAGACATTAAGGTATTTTTGTTGTTGTTGCTGTTCTTCCATTTCAGCAAATGTTGTGAAATAGATTCTTACCTTAACATTTCTAGTGGATTGGTCTCATGCACTTGATTGCCACACCTGGGACAGTCATTGCTGTCTTCAAAGTGTTGAACGATACAAGTCTTACAAACTAAGACAGAGAAGGAAAAAAAAAAAGAAAAAAAAACCCACTTAGACAAAATCTAAATTATATTGCCCAAGTGTGAGCTAATGACACCTGATAGCTGCTCCATACATCAGAAATAAAAGAGTATTATCTTAAAGTAAATAATTACAATGTATCTTATCCCCTTCTTGTTCCTCAAAACCACAGTTAGTTTTGCTCTGCTGAGACTCCAAGGTCAGCAGCACAAGTTGGACAAGCACTGTTTTAAATGATATTTTTGATACCTAGAATTCTCCCAGTATCCTAACACACAAAGCCCACAGCCTGTACCACCTTAGAGAAAGGTTCTCAGGTGTGTGCTGGGGAACCTCAGCCAGCAGAGCCCACCACCTGAAAATGACTTAGATCACTTCTGTTCCAATGATGTTGCCTGCAGCTGAAAATACTGGTTTAAACACTTATTGTAAGAGAAAAGGTCACAGAAATTGTACACGGGTTCAAAGTGTTTCCTTTTTGACACAATGCTTCAAGAAGCAATGACAGAATGTACACTCAACATTTAATATTTTAATTTTATAATGAAAAATCAGACCAGGACCATGGCAAGTATCAATAAACCCAAACCAACAACGTGAGTTTAAAAACCAATCAACTGAAAGTAAACTAAACAAGGTGCTACACTACTGTTGCTTCCAAATGATTAATTACAGACTGTAGATTTTAATGTCATTAATTATGGAAGCCAAGCTGATGAGAACAAATATGCCTGCTATTATTACTGCACAACAGTGTTCTAGATGGAGATAAACTTTACCCTCTTCTTATTATTAATTCACCTACACTGAAATAAGAACTGCAAATTCATCGGTAAATGGACTGAAAAAATAAATGGACTGCTGTGATTGCAATATACTTTCTGCTGAAACACTGTAATTTTTTTCCTCAATTACTTAAAAAAGTATGAACATCTCTAAATAAGCTGGTAAATCCTAATTATAAGACAACTCTAGGAATCTTGAACTTCCTTTAACAAACAAAGCCTGTATTTGTCTTTGCCTTAAAATGCTCAGAAGTGTTATATCAAATCAGATGATGCTGATAATGCACGCACATTAAACCTAAACTTAAAGACAGTGACTTCACAGCCCAAGTTTCTCAAGGAATTGTAAAGTACCTCTTCTGTCAGTTGAGCTTTTCAGCACCTGGTAGCTCATAATCCTGGTATCTATATTGTGCCTACACTGCTTCTGCCAGGAGGAAGTGTTTGGGTCAGTGGTGGGTGGTGACAATACTGGTGAAGCACCAGGTTAAGAGTCATCGGCTGTCTCAGAAATGTCAGGAGCTGGAAACCTCAGTTTAAAGGACTGTGGGGGAAAAAGGGCTGAGGAGCAAGTATGATGATGAAATTCTGAAGTCTAACACTGATGTAAATTACTGTCATTTGGAAATTCAGCTGAAAGTCACTGAGGTAAGCAACAGAAGGGTTTGGCTTACTCTAGATCTCTTCTGACTTGACTGCATAGAAACTGAGCTTAAAGATAAATCTTTTTCAATGCAGTTTCATCTGCTAACTCCTATAATAAAAGAAGGAGTCTTTTTTTTTTTTTTTTCTGGTAAGCCTCTGTCTAATATAAAGAGCACCATCTCTATGGAGTCTTTCTAGCCTGACACCAAGTTAAAATGATAAAGAATAAACAGAGTGGGGAAAATTGTATAGATGTAACTGGAACTGGTCAATTTTAATTTTGGAACTGATAAGCTCAACTCTTAACTTTCTCTTATTTGGAAAATGTCCAGGCTGGATGAAGCTCTGAGCAACCTGAACTAGTGGAGGGTGTCCCTGCCCATGGGAGGAGGGTCAGAACTAACTCAGGGTCTGTTCCAGCCCAAACCACTCTATCAATTTTTTTTTCTTTGTAACGGAGACTCAGAGAATTAGCACAAAAAAATCTTCAAACGGAGAAAAGGCTTTGTATTAATAGCAGAGTGAATTGGTTTCTTTTCTATAAGCAATAGAATAAGCCTCTTTCTGAAAGAATTTCCTTGCATTTTAGGAAAGCTTTCTGAAATTCTTCAGAGAATTTAATTCCCTTTTCTTGCTCTCAGAATTCCTGCTCCACTCATGTCAGAAGATCTTGAAGCCTGTGATGAGGGTTACTGCATTGATTTGTCTTGTAAAGATATTTTACATTTGGGCTTCCTAGGATTTTTGTTTGTTTTCCAAACTAAAGGCAAATAAGGCCTATCTAAGCTATAGCTTTCATTTACATCTAGAAGAAATCTGAAATTATTACTATTCAGAGGAAATGTATGCCATGGGATCAATAACTAATACACTTATTTAAGCCAGGTAATTGACTCCATAAAACATCCCAAACACTAATCACTGCTAAAGATGCTAATATCTACAATAATGTAACTTGAAAAAAGTATTCAGAATAAAAACCAATCTATGGAAAGGAACTGAAGTCCTATGCCTGAATATATTTTTGTGCTGTCTTTATATCTTTTGTTTTTGAGAGGAGATGACACTCTTGGAAGGCATGCATGATGCAAGAAAGGACTTAAGGATTAATGAAGAGCTTAATTTCCAGTGTAGGAAAGGTCTTTGAGTAGAACATACACAGAGAAGCCATTATAAGAACCAAGAACATCATTCCAGTCCTATATGGATGTTTCTCTGTGCCAATAAATACATAGATCTGGATCATGGGTCTGTACAGCCATCTCAATACCATAAAAACCCCTTGAAACTGTAAATCAGTACTGAAGTAATCTAAAACAACTTTTGCTTTTTCTCATGTAGAGCTATGGTGCTATGAGGATTTGCCGACCAAAACTAAATGTGATTTACCAACAGGAATATAAGGGTTAAAAATACATATAAATTCTAGCATGCAAGAATAATGACCTGATACATGATACTTCTAGTGGGACCATCAACCAATATTTTCCTATATGATAGGTATAATCTTCCTCTGTTACTCTCAGTGTAAAATACTGAACATTTTTCAAAGCCTATCTCTTTGCAGCTTCAAAAAAATGGGATGAAATCTAAATAGTGGGTGAAAAAGTTAGGCAAAAGGGGAATCCTTAAACACAATTAAATGACAAATATAGTTAATTCACTACCTTAGGGAAAAAGCCAAACTCCAAACCAAAACCCTTTAATGCTTTCAGTACAGAATAACAAAATAACAGGGTTTCATTTGCTTTACTGTAGGTCATGATAGGGCAGCAAACAGGCAAAAAACCCCAGCTTAACCAACATATACAGTGTGCAGAATTCTGAGGTGTGTGCTACACATGCCAGTGAACTGAGAACCTGAATTTCATAGTTTTATGATGACACTTCAAATGAGATACAATAAAAGTTAAACTCACGTAAGATGACTTTCTACAGCTGATAAAAGTACTTGTGTGACATATGCTAATTGGCTGGCAACCATAACAATGCTGCTTTCCAATATAGAGATATCTGGTTCACTCATTCTTTCAGATCTTTGTAATCAGATGAAAAACACAGATACAAGTGCCAAGACTGTGCTGTATGTCACAAACAAACAAAAAAGTACGTATCTTATGAGTATCTACATACATATGTATCCCTCCAGGTTACTGTTTAAATGTTGATTAATGAGGTACCTAAATAAAACTTCATATTGCATTTTTTAATAAAGTATTCTACAAGATAAAGTTTAATTAGCTAATTGTGGTACAAATTCTTTGTCAGACCCCATCCTTTGAATTCTTCCAAGGATCTCCTCTCTCAAAGTTAATCACTCTGATTTCAGTGAGCAAAGGAAGGGCACAGGATATGCACAGCTAGTGGAACATCAAACCCATTCACTGATGCCAGAGAGGTGTAACAAGTCTTTTGGTATGTTTACTGAAGTATTTAATTATCTACCTTAAGCCTGCTTTAAAGGCACTTGCTTTTAGGGAAAGCATTTGCTTGAAAACAAGCCAGAAAACTCCAATTCACCACCCTTTTCAGAAACCATACAAAGTAGGACTACTCCTCTCTTAATTACAGTTACCAGACACAGTCACACTGGATTCTCTTCTGTTAAAAGCGAGAGAATTTCAGTACGTGATAACCAAGAAAGACTTTTTGTGTTGGAAACTATTTAAAAATAACATTTAGGCCCTGCTACATGCCATTGACTGAAGTTTCTGCAGGAGGAGTCTGAAGGCAGCTCAGCTTGCTTGTCTGAGGGTGAGAAATTTTGCTGCAGTGAAGTTTTTTGGGATCTTCTGTTGACAGCATAGGGTTTTAGCAAAATCTGAAAACCACTCTAGTTGGAAGATTATTTGATATTAAAATTACATTTCTGGTAAATTTCCTGCAGGGAAGGACATCTCTGAAAATTCCTAGACTGCCTTGGTTGGCAATTTCTTAACAGAAATATTAATGCACCTTTTGATCTCCTGTCCATAAACAGGGAAAAGCTGGTGATGAGTAGAGCCACAGAAAGCAGATTGCCTTGAGGTGAGTTGAGGGTCTTGAGGAAGGATACACATTTAAACAGCACAGTTAGGACTCTGAAATTCAGGAGACTGGACTTGAGCTTGTTTAAGCAGCCGCTCATCAGAACTCCCAAGGAGACAATCATTGGAAAGAGACTTAGGAGAGCTGGCTGAGCTATACAGTCCACTGTACAGGGAATTTTGTCAGAAGAACTGCTTAGTGCACATGGTTCCTAATAAATATACAAAAGTAGATCATATTAGAAATGGAAACAAGAATGAGAAACAAAAGATATAAAATCACCACTCTGGCACTTAGAGACAAAAGTAGGAAATCCAAGGCCCAGACATAGCTAAAGCTGATGAGAGACATGAAGGAATTGTGTTAGTATGCTCGTAGCTGAAGGAAGCTTAGAAAAATTATGCCTATTAATGAATGAGGGAAACAACTCAGCAATACCTTATGCAGAAAGGTGTGAAGTCCTGTGTATATTTTGGCCTTGCTCTTCACAGGCTTGATCGCAGATCTCCCTGTGTACCAGCTTGATTTGGGAAGGACAGGGATGATCAACATCCAAGGAGGAGCTGGTTAAAGCTTACTGAGAAAGACTGGATGTATTTCAATCTACAGGCCAGGCAGGATTCACTAAGATGAAAGCTGATCACCTTAATCAGGGTGATTATGAGAGGTACCTGATGACTAGAAAAGGGTAGTGTGTCACGGCCACCTTTAATAAAGAGGGGAAGGATGACCAAGGGAAGTACAACTGAACAGCCTCCTCTAGCTCACTGGGAAGGTGGCAGATTACATCACTTGGAGTCCATTTCCAACTCTGTGAGGGACAAAAATGCAATCAGGAAGTGGCAATTGCAATTTGCCAAAAGCAAATCATGCTATAGGCTGGCAGGTGATGTAATAAAAGCTTGTACCATTTGAACACCAATTACAGGAGTGATGGAGCCCAACTTCCTGGGAGTGGCAAACAGTATCACAAGGAACAATGGTCACATGTTGACATTTGGCAGGACATACAGAAAAACTAGATAAAGCCTGTAGTACTGGAAATGGTTATTAAGAGAGGCTGTGGAGACTCCATGCTTCTTATAAACTCAAATGTCAACTACACAGACACATGGCTTGACCTGGTAGAGTGTTGGCAACTAACCTGCCTCTTGCATGAAGCTGGCCTAGACAACCTCCAGATGTTTGTTGAAGTTTTCAACCAACATTTCTATGACTATGTAAACAGTCTGGTATTTTTTAAGATACTAAAGAATGTTCTTGAGGAAAGTTTATTTTGCAAATTTTGTAAGTGCACACTGTACTAAACAATGGAGTGACTCAGGAGACAGATGATGGGACATGCCCTTTAGCTCACATCCAGCCTGCTTCCATCAGTATTCTAAAACACCCTTGACAACTGGGTAACAGACTAGGAAAAAAGTCTCAGTCCATAAGACAAAACCATTCTGTTGGAAGCAGCAAAAAAGAAATGAAGTACTGAATTTGCAAAATAAATAATTTTGCAGTAACGTAACTATTTCCTTTCCAACAATGGGAAAGTTTGCACTTCTGGTACCCAAGTTGTGCTTAGGTTTCCCAGTGGATAGTGGAGTTATCTGTCCAACATTTTCAAAAGCCCCATCAGAAACATCTGTTAGTGAAAAGTCACTCATTTCTCAGAGCAGGACTTTACTTACTATTTTCCAGCAACACAAAATATGGGAATTAACTGCTAATTCCCTGCTTTGGTTACTATTGGTCACATTAGTTCCCCTATGATCACTGGAGAACATCTATGTCAATACATGCTTTTCATCTTGTCCAGAGTAATACATTGTACTCCCTAGCAGTATCTAATGAATGTATGCTGCTTCTTCAACCATTAATATATGCAGATTTTGATCATTTGTGCAACAATGTATTCAATTATGGCAACTAGTAAGTACAAGACAAATACCAAAGGACAGTTAAAATTACTGTATTCTGTAGTTTCTGTTTGGACAATACTGAAGAATCATATCAGTATGGTACCATACCTGTATTTGAAAACATTAAATATTTTCTACAAGATAACAGAGAACCTTCCTGAATTCTGCCATTACCTTTTCCTTTGCAGACATAATATTTGCATGTCACCACTTTTTCCAAGTTTTTCATTTTCCTTTCCATCATTGTAAGCTTTGTACTTTGGCAACTGTAACTAGACTTTGCTTTAAAGAAACACTGCTGTCTTTCCTGCATTTCTACTTAACGACCCAAATGCGTGGCAGGTTTTTGGAGTTACTGTGTAACTGTGTGGCAGCTCAGTAAAATTCACGTGCTCTAACCTGGGAACTGGGCAGTAACAGTGCTGGCTCAGTGAAGAGCTCACAAACTACAAAAGAACAAAAGAAGCAGATGCTGCTGAGAAGAGAATACTCCTTCTGCCACTATTGTTTTGAAATAGGAGCAAAAGTAAATAAAAAAATAAATTATATAAACAAAAAGATACCACAATAAAAACATTTTTTAAAAATCTGATTTCTGATGTAACTATTTTCCCCTAAGCTCAACCTTTTAGAAGTTACTAATGTCCATTAAACTTCAACCATAAAAAATTAGCTAATACTGGAATTTTTCCAGTGTCTTTAAAGGGAAAGAGAATTTAACAATATATTTACCTCTCTCTAATGAGTACCTTAGTCTTTTCCTGATTCTTTGTCACTATTTTTCCTCTGTATCCAATAATGAATGAAGAGTCTCCTTAGCACTCCTTCTCTTGATAATGTATTTATAGAAACAGTTTTAATTGTCAATTATGGCAGTAGCCAGATTAAGATCTGGTTGGGCTTTGACCCTTCTAATTTTCTCTCTTCATAACTTCATGGTGTCCTCGCATTCTTTCCAGGTTGACTGCCCCTTCTTCCAAATTCATAAACTCTACTTTTCTTACTAAGTTCCAGACAAAGCCTTCTGTACAGCCAAGATGGTCACCCTCCCTGGCAGCTCATCTTTCTGCACATGGGGAACCTGTTCCTCTGCCTTCAGGATTTCCTTCTTAAAGCACATACAGCCTTCCTGGACCCTTCTGCTCTTCAGGACTGCCTCCCAAGGGACTCCGTCAACCAGGCTCCAAAATCTGCCCTCCAGAAGTTCAGGGAAGTGGTTCTGTTAAATGCCCTCCTTATTTTTCCAAGAATTGAAAACTATCTTTTTGTGTTGCTGTGCCCAAAGACATCCTCCATCTGTCACATCACCCACCAGTCCTTCTCTGTTCACGAACAGCAGGTCCAGCAGGGCCTCACTCACCAACTATGTCAAGGAATTATCCTCCACCCACTCCAGGAAGCTCCTAGACTATCTTCTCTCTGCTATTTCCAGTAGGCATCTGGTAAGTTGAAGTATTCCTCCAGAACAAGTGCTAGGGACTGTTAGACTACCCTCAGCTGCTTCTTGAATGTGTCATCTGCCTCTTAATTCTGGTTAGGTCTGTAACAGACTCCCACCATGGTACCTGCCTTGCTGGCCATCCTCTCAATTCTCACCCATGAACACTCAACTCTATCAACACCATGACTAATTTCTAGACCCTCAAAACACTCCCTAAGACACTGTGCTACCCCCACCAGTTCTCCTTCCTTGCCTATCCCTTCTGATGAGTTTTATAGCCATCCACTGCATCCCTCCAGTTGTGTGAGCTATCCCACCATGTTTCTGTGATGGCCACTGTGCCATAGTTTTCCTGCTGCACAGTGACTTCCATTGATTTAATTCTCTGTGTGCCTCATACAGTAGGGATGTAACACCAAATTATAAAAATTAACAGTGAAGACAATAACAACTGCAAGAACAACATTGCACAGAAATGACAGGAAATGCCACGACAAGACTTTTACTGATATTTATTAAAGGTTTAAAAATGGGAAATCTACCAGAAGACATACAATTCTCCTTACTCTTCTTTAAGGAGACTTCAAATGTTATTTGGAAAGATGTCAAATTCTAAGGGAGGTCCAGTGAAACTACTACCTATTCAGAAATAATTGTTAAAAAAGCAAGCACACAAATAAGTAAAAGTAAGACAACAGAGTTTGACAGGACCATTCATAGGTTTAATACAATTCATACCTGCCAATGTTTTAAACGTAGTAGGAGCAGAAGACAAACAACTTTTTTGAGACAGTTTAGTTGAAAGAGATCAACCCCCTGTGCAAATATTTTGCCACCTTTCAAGTATTTCTCTGCAGTGTGCCATGGAACACATTAGAGAGGTGTGGGCCAGTACTGACCAAACTAGTGTATCCATCACACACACTGCCAACAGATACATTAATTTAAGTTTCAAGCACGGTGATATTATCAAAAGAGCATACCTGACCCAATGATCTCACCTGTGATCAGACAGGCCAGTCAGCAGTTTGCTGTTAGAGCCAGCACAATCACCACTAGCCTAGGGCAAACAAAAGGGTCTCTGTACTCTGCCAAGTGTCCAGCAGAGCTGACACACACTCACAGAATGGGTCAGGTTGGAAGGTACCTCAGTGGGTCATCTGGTCCAACCTCTCTGCTCAAACAGTGTCATCCCAGAGCACATGGCTTAGAATTGCACCCAGACTGCTCTTGAATATCACCAATGAGGGAGCCTCCACACTCTCACACTGGGCAATCTGTTCCAGTGCTTGATCACCCATATAGTAAAGAAGTTTTTCCTCATGTTCAGATGGAACTTCTTGTGCATCAGTTTCTGCCCATTGCCTCTTGTTCTATTGAGCGGCACCACCAAGAAGAGCCTGGCTCCATTCTCTTGATACCCACTCTAAATTTACACACCTTAATGAGGTCCCCTCTTCTGGAGCCTCAACAGGCCTAGCTCCATCAGCCTTTCCTTGTAAGAGAGGTTCTCCAGATCCTAGATCATCTTAGTACTCTCTGCTGGACCTGCTCCAGGAGCTACATCTCTCTTGTACTGTGAGCACAGGACTCCACACAGTTCAAGATAACCCAGACTGCAAACCAGTGTTTAGGAAACTCCAGAAGAGACTGGATTAATTCAGAATACTTAACGTAAAAATTCAGTAAGCAGAAACAAGCTCAGTGGTCATATTAAACACATTAGCACTTCAAACAAATACAGTTTATGAAGGTGGGACTATTTTGGAAAGTACTACTTACAGGTATGGAGGCACTCCGTTACTGTAGTTGGCTTGATGAGATAGCCTTTACAGATATAGCAGGTGATATGAGGATTGAAATCTTTCACCAAGTGCCTCCTCTGAGCAGCCATTCGTGGAGCAGGAAATGCAGGCAGAGTCCTTGGGGCCAGAGAAGCAAATCTGAGAGGCGTCGATGTCCACAGTTCACAAGAGCTGTGGCGCTGCTCTGTGCAACTGGACTTCTCCAGGCATTTGATCTTAATTCCGCAGGTCTCACTGAGACATGGCTCATAACTCCTGCTCCTGCGCCGGGCGAGTCATTTTCCTACCTGTAACACACGTGGAAAAAGAGAGCTATGCGAACCCGGCCGGACAGCGGCGATGCCCCGGAGGACCCGTGTCGCCATGAACTTGGCAGCGGCTCGGGGCTGTAATTTACATAACAGCAGCCGCCGAGCGCCGGCAGCCGAGGTCCGAGCGGCGCCCCCGGCCCG
>VXBR01012234.1:204046-234365 GCA_013400215.1 Cisticola juncidis | reverse complement strand
CCCGGCCCGTGGCTCGGCACACACCCGCGGGGCACCGGCGCCGTTCCTCAAAAATAACTTCAGCTTCTGCCCGTGAAAGGGTGGGAGTTAAACCCATTTCTCCAGCCCGCAAACACTGAACACTGCACGAAGTTAGCCCAAATCCCGTGAAAATACGTGTGCTTCCCTCGAACCGGGACCAACTAGCCAACGGCTTAGCACGAGCAAAAGCTGTCTCCTTGGCTCAGTGCATCTGCTTTTTAGCCCCCCAGTCATAGAAATCCATCATATTACCCGATAATTATCCATAAAACTAATGCTGCCAAATTGTCCAATTGTACTATTTCTAGAAAATTTCTTTTATATTGCTTTTAACAATATTGACAGAAACATAAGGAGATATTTCTTGTGTCAGCTGCAATGCCATCACATTACCTGTGACTGTTTTAGGTCTTTTCTGTTCTGCATTTTGAAATAAATGCTCATTTTGCAGTTGCCCTCCAGTGCACTCTTCCCTTTCATCCATGTGTAAGTGCTGCAACAGCAGAAGGCTTTAATAACTTTGGCCTGTTTCTGCCATCCAGTCCTACTGCTGTAATATTTACCAGGCAATAGATCTCCATTTACATCCATTCAATGGCTAGTCTCAGTCAGGTGCATCAAAAACTTATAATCAAAGTTCCAGTGCAATGATGAATGCATGATAAACCAGACACAGAACAATTCAACAAAATCTGAATGATTTTTCCTGATAAAATGTTCATCTTGTATGAGGTTATTTTGCCACAACATGAAAAAAATCATATAACTGAAACTCTTTTGAAGCAGTATAGAATCATAGAGTATCCTGAGTTGGAAGGAACCCACAAGGACCATCAAATCCAACTCCTGTCGCTGCACAGGAACATCACTAAGTCACACCATGTGCTGGAAAGCATTGTCTGACTGCTCCTGCAACTCTCCTCAGGCTTGGTGCTCTGACCACTTTCCTGGGGACCCTATTGCAGTGCCTAACCACCCTCTTGGTGAAGAATGTTTTCCTAATATCCAACCTAAACTTCCCATGACCCAGCTTAGGCCATTTCCTCAGGTCCTGTCACTGGTCACCACAAAGAAGGGATCAGTGTCTGCCTCATTGCTTCCTCTTATGAGGAAGCTGCAGACTCTGTGAAGTCTCCCCTCAGTCTCCAGGCAGAACAAACCAAGTGACCTGAGCCCCCCACTCCTCATGAGGCTTTGCCTCTAGGCCCCCACCATCCTCACAGCCCTCCTCTGGACACTCAGAGCTTTAGATCTTTCCTACATTGAGGTGGCTGCAAGCGCCCCAGCACTCAGGGTGAGGCTGCACCAGTGCAGGGCAGAAGGGGACAGGCACCTCCCCTGGCTGAGCCTGATGCACCCCAGCATCCAGCACACTTAACAGAGTTGTGTTTTGATGGTTTAAACCTTGTACTGGTAACTGTTGTTGGCAGTTCATGGACAAGTCACAGGCTAAAGAACACTAAACAGAGAAAGAGACAACAAAACCTGTATACATCTCATGGGAACATTTTCATAAGTCACATTCAGTCAGTTTAGTAAAAGTCGACTTATTTCAGAATGTGCATAAGAGTGGCCCTGCTCAAATGTAGTTTGATTATTACAGCATTATTAAAATTATATACGTGCAAAAACAAGCAACTGCTGATGCTCTCCTGGCTGTTTTCAAATTACTGCATCTGCTAAGACTTTTTTAAAAACTAAACTGTATTCTAAGTGAGATTCCATAGCATAGTTTATCAATTGTCCCATTTGAAAAAAAAAAGAACCCAACATTTTCTAAATGATTTAATCAGCTAGGCTCATATTTACAGTAATGGATGCACAGTATTCTATTCAAGCACATTAAAAACTTAGCTATATCATTTATTATACTGTGTAGGCCATGCAGTAATGCTCACACAGCAGCTGGAATACTTGCAAACATACACAACTGGTATTGATTCCCATAAGTCATACTGAAGTCCTTCTCTTAAGGACAAGCAGTCCCATGCCAGGTAAGTGATAGTGTAAATGACAAATTCTTGCCTCATCTCTCATAGTGCAGGAACTCAGTCTTGCTGGTACCAAGTTGTATTTATGAGATTCTGACTGAAGGTGATGAAAGCTGAGGCTTTCAGCACCTTTCCTGACCACAACATAAAGAGAAAATGACAAGCAGCACTGAAGAAGCTCTTATTTCATTATCAGAGAAAAGTACATCCTTAAATACTTACACTTTATATCATCAAGAAGCAAATTTTGTTAATAAATGCTTATGAATTAATTATAAAATCAAAGATAGCTAACTCCTAGCATTGCATGCAAGAGATTTATTTAAAAATATGGGTCCATATAAGTGATGTGAGCATTTTGATCTACTTATAGCAATTCACAGGTAACAAGAATAGAGTTTGAATCAAATAAGGCAGTCATTTCATATTATGAAAGAAATATAATTAAGAAATGAACTGAGCTCATCAGAGTAAATATGTGTCATGTATAAGTGACAGGAAACATGGTGTCCTGGTTCTCTTGCAAATATTTCCCCACCCCATCTGGGTTCTGAATTTGTTCTTGGGCAAAGTCCCAGGTTATTGGGTCAGAAAATTCCTTCAGCCCATTTTCTCCCATTCCCCACACCACCCAGGATTTTCCCCCCCTGGGTCCAGTGTCTCCTCAATCCCTCTGGACATCTCAGCTCTCACTCTAGACACACTGCAGACCATATAGAGGAAGCTCACCAGATAAAATAGCAGGAAAGTGGTCTCTTTAACATTCAGGGGAAACTGAACAGTCTCAAAAAGTGGGATAACAGATTTAAAGAAGAAGAAGGGCAGGAAAGGCTGGGAAGTGCTTACTTTTTTTTTTAAAAAAGCCAAGTCCTTCTTCATATATATGAGCTTTCCTGACACACAGAAAATAAATGCTGCTTTCTAAGCATTATCATCCTTGAGGAGTAGTTTCTTGAAATCCCTAAAGAACTACTGTATCATCCTGATGTGAAACAGAGTAATTACTTACATTTAATATTAATAAAATGTATCTTTTTAAAGGAACAGCCAGGACACACGAGAACTTATGAACTCCAAGCATTTAATTAAAGCAGTTCTAATACTTTTTGAAATATACCCATGTTTGATGTCAGTTCCCAAATAAATTTCAGAGACAAAACAAATGGTCCGTGGTCAATAAAGCCAAATTCTCAGTAAAATCTGAAATGAGTGAATAATTCTAACTTTGCAAGAAGATCCACATTGGTACAATGCTACATCCTTATCATGCTACTCTGGAGTCTGTTTCTAGGCAAGTCTCCAACTACCCTCCAGTTATCCTAAGAGTCACGTGTATTTTGTAGATGGAAGTATTACTGGGGCACATCTGAACTAGGAAACCAACAAAATAAAAAAAACCTAGAATTGATAGAAAAATCCCTTTCTTGATAGAAATTGTGTAGCAATCTGAGTGATATTTAGAGAGAAACAAAGTATTCACCTTCACTGGATACTGACACTCTAGATATCTGACGGAAATGCCATTCTACAGCTTTTAAAACCTTGAAAACTTCACAGAATTCCTTGGTTGGAAGATACCTCTTGAGATCATCTAATTCAACCTGTCTGCTCCAGCAGGGTCAGCTAAAGCAGGTTGTCCAGGCCTGTATCCAACTGTGTTTTGACTATCTCCACAGCTAGGGCTATACACACGCTCTGTTCCAGTTTTGATCAACTTCATAGTAAAGAAAAAAAAAAGTTTTCTTGTTATCAGATAGAATTTAATGTGTTTCAGTTTGTACTCCTTATGTCTTTTCTTGCCAGTGGGCACTACTGAGAACAGTTTGACTTCTTCATCTTCATTCTCTCACATCAAAGAATTATATATGCTGTAAAGATCCCCTTGAGACTTTTTTTTTTTTCCAGCTGAGCTGTCCCCAAACTCTCAACCTCCTTATATTAACAATGCTCCAATACCTTAAACATCTTTGAGGCCCTGTGGGCCCTTTGGGGCCCTGACACTTGCTTCGTGTCCTTCTTGTTCTGAGAACTGGACACAGCACTCAATGTTACCTCATTAGTTCTGCACCACAAGAGAGGAAGATCAGCCTTCCTCAAACTGCAGGCAACTTACTTAAAATTACTGCATATTTACTCAGGTAGGAAGAAGAGATCACATATAAACACCTGGGATCTCTTATTTTCTGTGTTAAATTCTCAATCAAGTAGAACATTATCTAGAAGTGAACACAAATTGGGTTGGCAGGACCTTCGGACATCACCTGGTCTAATACCTTTGCTCAAAGCAGGTCTAATGTTAAAGTTAATTCAGACTGCTCAGGGCTCCATCCAAATAAAGTCTGACTACATGTAAGGATGGCAACTATACAACCTCTCTAGGCAATTTGTCTCAACCCCTGACCAACCTCATTGTGAATTGATTTATTTAGGTCCAGTTGGAATTTTCCTTGCTCCTTCTTGTATACTTTGTCATATATATGAATAATTTACTAGCAGCAAGTAAACTTAACTCTTACTGCCAATATCCAAGTCATTGTCATAATCTTGGGATCATGTGACATATTTCTTTGTTTTTTAGGCAAAGAGTAGTAACATTGTTTATTATATAACAATAGTAGTATGCTCAGTGTGAAAACTGTCTTTGATTTGATAGGAAACAACAGCAATCAGGCTATTCTTATCCCTATTGGTTACATGAAAATCATCAGCAATGAGGTTTTGCATTTCTACGATGAGGGTTTTTCTTCATCCTTACTGAGCTCTCAGTAAGAAGCCATATATTAGCACATAATAGCACTTCTGGGATATATATAGCATTTCTTAATGCTTACTTTTCTTTTATAGTTTAAAGTAAAGTAGCAAAGCAGGTTGCAAAATGCCAACATCTGTATTATTAGGCCATTGACAAATGCGTAAACAAGAAAAATGCATTCAAGAAGCACTTCAAGAGAAAGGTAAAATTGTGTCACACAGAGTTCCAACTGTGTTGAATTAAATTCCAGGAACTTTTAAAAAGTAAGAGAAATCATAAAGTTCCTACAGACTTTCTAATATTTGGCTGCCAGTAAAGAAGAGAGAATCAGAAGAATTACTCCAGCAAGGGAAAGATGAGCAAATCTGTATTGTTAAATATTTCCTTAGTGCACTAAAATACTGGACAGTATAGCACACACTGTCTCTTCCCAGCTAGGGAAACAGAAAACAAGAAACAAGGTCATAGTAGCGGGAGAGGGAGATTGCCAGTGCAAGGAAAAAAAATCATAATTCTGGAACAAAATTGACTAGAAATTGTCCCAAGGATGAAGGAGACAGTTTCACTTTAGTCACTTGTATGCAGATATTGAAGGGAAAAAGTACCTGGTTTAGAACATATTATTAGCTGACCATTAAACATACTAGGTGAAGATCTTGTGACCAGTTCGACATACCTCCCCAGAAACAGCAAATTTAAGAACTGTGATTATAGTCTTCAGAGGTACTGCCAGTTTAAAAATGACAACCTATCGCAGCAGAATCCAAAGTTTTCAGCTAAAAGCAGCTGTAGATTAAAGACTTAAATGTGATGGGCATATTTTTAAGAGGTATTTTCCTTCTGTTTCCTTGATTACTTTATCACCCTTCTGGATTTGTATTTTGAAGAATAGTTTTAGGCATGATTACATATATCAGACACAAACATATCCAGAAACTTCATGGAGGGAGTGAGACAAACTCAGAAAATTTTACAGACCTAATAGTCTGTTCAGTTGTGTCCAGTGTGTGAACTGTGATCATCTGTTGCTTTCTGGTTTGCTTGGTTTTTTAAAGCACAGTATAGGTACAGACCACCACACAGCCAAGCTGATTCTTCATGGGTGAATAACCGAACTGACATTATTTTGGCTTTAAAGGTAAAGATTTTTTGTTATAGTATAAAACCTTGTATTGTGCCACAACAGTCGTTTTGGTTTTTTTTTTTTTTACATAGGTAATTGATTTTTGGTGAAGTGGGGTTAACCTTTGAAGCATCACAGACTGCTCACAGGGAGTGATGCAATGCAGGAGGTTTACAAGACACAAACCCAAGATGCTTCTGTGCCTCCATTTGCCTGTGTGTTTGGTTAAAAACCACTGATCTGTGCTGGAGTTAGGATCTTTGGGCAACTAAAATACTGGTAGTATCCTCAACCTCTCCTGGTTTTATCTCATGGCATGCTAACCTCCATGAACTTTGGCCCACTGTGCTACATCTCCTTCACCTTTCATAAAGTATTGGAAAAAATGTTTTGTGGTTTTTAGGATGTCCTGTAGGCTGCAATGGAGGGCATTATTTCAGAATTGCTTGATTGTGGAGAATCACAGGGTGTGACCAAAGCAACTTTTTACAGTCCTATGCTTTATATAAATTTCTAGCAATTCTGTGTACAGAATCTAGCAAGTGTGTGTAAGTAGAGCAAGTAATGGTGGTGTGCTTTGGTAACATCTTAAAGAAGATGCATAATTTGAAACAATTACCTTGGTTCTTAATCAGGTGTTCTCCCTGCACCACAAACATCTTGCATTATCAGAATTATATTTTTGGTCTTCAACCATTTACTTTACTTCTACTGAAGAGTTCATTAGGCTTTCTCTTAATTAATGGAAATCCTACTTATGTTGCCATTTCTATTATTATATAATCTCCAGTACTTTTTAACTACTTTACCTATTGCTATCTGATTAGATGCTTCTGCCAGTTCAGTTTTCCTTTATGCTCCTCTCTACAATAGTATCACCTGCTTATTCTGAGGCTTCTCCAGAGAAAATCTGCTCTGCAATTAGTGATACTTCAAGTCTCCCTGTTAGTCCACAATCGAAAAAAATAAATCAATCAGTGATACTCTGAGCTACATTATCAGAAAAATTCCAGTGGTGTAGTCATGCACAGAGCAGCCTGATACAGCTGTTGTCTGCATGGGCAAGACTGTCTCCTCCACAGACTTCCAGGATATGTAGGTCATAGAGCAAACACTTTGCCAATTTAATGTATGTATCCTTCCAGGGGAAAAGTATTTCTATAACAGTATGAACATAGGTTTCAAATTTGCTAATCAAGTCACAACATAGTGTTTGCTTTTTCACAAGACATCCTAATGGCTACTTGCTATAATTCTATCACTCTTTTAAAAAATCCTTGTTTCTGTCAATAATATAAATCCTCTTGAATTCTATACTGCATTGTACACATATATTATATAAAAATACCTATTACAGGTAATTTTTTTCCACTCTTTACCCCCCTCAAATTATCAAAGCCGTTTACATCAACATACACAGCTCAGCTAAACAATAATCTGAAGTCTTCAAATAGTTTTATAGAGTTTCATCTCTCAATTTCCATGAAATTAAAAGACAAATGAAAACAATGAAAGCAATCTGTAAAAAGCCTCTGGTGACTTCAACTAAAATTGTTGCTAACAGATTTTGTTTCTTACAGTTGAAAACTGGCAGGAATGCAAATCAAATTGTATCACACATGTCAAACAGCTTCACAATTATGCAATCAACTTGCGCTGCAAATTAAAAACAAGACTTACTACTAAATCTTAAGTCAAAACAAATTTAAAACATCAATAAGCTCAGCAAAAGCAATCCCCAGCAAATCTACTCATGTCTGTTATGATGGCAGAACCAGAAAGAGAGAGGCTTGAGAGGAAATAGAAAAGTAGTAACCAAATTACCTCATCTTTTACAAGACAAATTAATGACATTCATAATGTCTTAGGGAACTAACTACTCTATTTCAATTGATTTTCAACAGGAGTTCTGTTTCCAACCCTCTCAAGAATAAAACCTTTAACTTAATAACACAATGTTGGGTGGATTCCATTTAATTTGAACTGCATGGGACTCATTCATGGGAACTGTTACTTTGTCAGCCCATTAAAACAGTCAGCTTCATTGGAGAAAACGTAACACAGATACCTGTGAATTTGACTTTAAATTGTAAAACAGAGAGTGTTTCTTCTGGATAAACTAAGAGAAAATAGGGGGCAGACCAAGATACCAAGCTTCACATTCTCCTACCATCTTTTCTGAGAGCAATTTGACATATTTATATAGAGAGAGAGTGTCAAGGTCTGTGCAGCAACATGTCCCATGTGATCCTGTCCATCCAATCATATGACTATAGTCACCATGGAATTTGGCCTACTGAGATAAAAAACTTTCCATAAGAGAAAGCAAAAATGAAAGCTCTTTAGGTATTTTAGAGTTTTTTTTAACAGTTCACATTAACAAATGAGTCACTGCATATAATTTTTCACAGAAAGCATTATCTTGAAATTCTAATAATTTTTATCCACTATACTAATGGTAACAATTAGGCAAAACTGATACATTTAGTTGATTCTTCATGTGACTAATGTGCTAGTTTTGAAGAGAGGCAAACTCAGGATTCTAGCCAGAACCTATTCTCAAGTGAGCAATCACCCCATAACTTGGCATCATCTGCCAGTTCTGCAGTGACATTAGCTTAGGAAGCTAATGCTGGTTTGCCCAACTTTAGTTCCATGACTGCATGAAACCAAAAAAGTTTGCATAAATGGTGTCAGCGTCTGACATTATCATCACAGAATTTTCTATAGAAAAGATGTATAAAAAATTCTAAAGTATGCAAAATAAGTTTGATATTGTTTTTGCAATTACAAAATCCTGGCCTTCATACTCTGCTTGCATGTAAACAGCATATTCTTGGTTTATGTGCATTTAATCACAATGAACACAAAATCAAGCAAAAACCGTGAGACCACATTTACCATTCCTGCACCTTGAGCTTCTTCTTGTAGTACTTGGAAGTCTGGATTCAGCACAGAGCTAATGAGATCATGTGGCTTTTGGCTGAGTAGGCTGTGGCAATTTGGACTCCTGTTTTTTATGGTTCTCCACAGAGCAGGGCTGAGTCTTTCTCAGAATACAAAGAACATACACGATCCTGCTTTTACAAAATTGTTCTGTCTGCTGAAGCTCATTTTCACATTTCAAACTTGTCCAGTCTCATCAACTAGACATGATTGTGGACTACTTTGGTACAAAATTCTGTAGGAAGAAAATGGTGAGAAATGTAGCTAATACTTCAGGAGATTACATGCTTTTGAGTCTAAAATGAATTCTTAAGTATAATAGTACAGGCAAAGCCCTTCTAGAGATCAAGATGTTTGAATACAACAGAATAATATCTGTTTTGATCCTTAAATATATAATGGCACTTAATGAAAACATCTAACAAATGTATAAAATGGATCATTGTATTAAGAATCTTGTTTTGTATATAGCAAAACAAACCTTCATTTCCTCCTCACAAAGAATCACAATCTTGTTTAAATCACTACATTCCCCTGCAGGGATATCTACACATAAATGGCAGGTTAACTATATTTATGTTACATCTTTAGACCTGGATTCTACAAACATTACCATCTTGCTTCACTATGCATGCCCAGAGTCCATGCAAGCCTACAGTCCTCAATCAAATTGTGACTATCAGCTGTCATCAAGCTTTGGTCTGAAAGTCCATGTAGGAATGTACAGATACAGGTAACACTCACCTCCTTATATCTGACCAAGGTGTATAAAATCAGCAGAGAGCATGCATCATTCTTAACTATTGTTTCATATCTCACTGCCATTTCTAATCTGTATTGCAAGAGTTCCAAATTCTATAGTGACTGTCAAACACTAAGAGATTCCATGAGATGAGATTTATCACAGCTGTAATAGCTCAGCTTCAGATTGCCAGCTGCCTTTTCACTGTATCAACACACTTGAAAAAGCACAAACATATCCTAAACATTTTTACTTGCAAAATTTTTCACATTTTGTAATGAACTGAGCTCCCATAAATGCTAAATACACTTCAAGAATGGTTTTCTAAAGCAAATGGTAAACTATGCTAAAGATACCAATTTCTGACCTTTCTACATTACTACAATCTGCATGCATTTTACTGAGTTTTTTTGAATGTGACTATTTTCTTCAGTGCTGTCATAAATTTAGGTTCTAGAGGCATAAAGCTAGAAGGATTGACCTATCAATTTATATGGCAAATCTCACTCCTTTCCCTAAACTAATATCCTTGGGAAGCTTTTAAGAATAAAAGGTGTAATACTCTTAAAATTATTTCCCTTTATCATAAATGCATAGACAGGAATATGAAATTTTGACAAGGAATTTGGCTTATGAGAACTTGTTGATACATGTAACACACAGTCTGCTCCTATCATCATCCTGCTGTCTATTTAATAATTCACATTTAAATACAAGACCTCAGTTGCCACCGCTCAGTAGGAATAAAATTAAGGCGATTTACATTTTTCCTGCTGAGAAATCTGGAATTCTGTCAGGTGTTTTATCCTGTGTCTTTTAAACTTGTCAGAAACACTTGTGCCACCATAACCCTCTATCAGTCAGGAATTAAAATACATATTTGGGGGCTGTGTCTTCCACTACGCATCAACTTAAAAATTCATGACAGAATCCATTGTTACAAAATATATCTAAAACAGATAATTTCAAACACAGACTAGCAATTCACAGTTTTACCTGATATATTTAAAATCTTTTGTACAATTTTCTTCACTGCACCTTTTTTTGTTAACATTTGTACCAGTGAAGCAATACCTTTTCCCTGCCTTTTTCTTTATATATCAGTGAATAATACAAAAAAATCAAGAAAGCAGTCAAGATGAGGTACTGAAACTGCTTTCTTATAATCCTATTTTATGTTTATGCCCCTCAGTCAATATGCCTAAGCTAATGAATTTCAGTAGAGAGACTCAATAATACTCCTGAAAACTAATGCTTTTGGTAGAGATGATGGGGTGCTAACCATCACTCACCAAAACACATGGGGTGCTTTGTTATGTGCTAAAATCACATAACAAAGACAGCCATAAGGAAGAGAAAGGAAAGCATACCGATTGGTATGACTGATCCAGTCACTTTTTTGAAGAAGGAGAAAGTAACTCCATGTCTCTGTAACTTTGTCTGGATTTTAGGAACACCTATCAAATCTTTACATACAATTTTTACGCAGTAAAAAATCAATTTTACTGTTTGTTGCAGCAAATATTCTTGTTATGAACATGACTTCTCAATGGTGTTATTGTCCAAACCACTGTTACTGATGTAAACAGGAGCAAATTTAAATGGCACTTAGTGGCCAAAGAACAATAAGCTTGTAACCACCTAAAGAATACTGTAATTTATTTAGCATAGACAAAAGGCAATGGAGATCTCTTCTTCTTTGATAGGTGTCTTTTTTCAAAAGGCAGAACACAGAAACATTCATCAGAGAAGATGCAAATATTTACTATTAAAAAGAGAAAGGTACATGCATTTCTTAGCACATAGTTTTCTCCCCTCAGTTTATGTTTTTATCATACAAAGGGCTTGAACAGTCACTAAGGTGATTAAGGGACTGAAGCTTCTGTCATATGAGAAGAGGCTGAGGGAACTGAGGTTGTTTAGCCTTGCTCAGAGCAGGTTCTTTGCAGTATGTATAAACACCTGATGGGGGAAGTAAGACAGAGGAAGAGATTTCTCATTATTTTCCAGTGACAGGACAAGAGGCAAAAAACAAACTGAAACATAGGAAATCCCATCTAAGCATTAGGAAAAAAAAATCCAATGTGAGGGTGAACAAATGTAGAATCTATCTACACAAGGACTGACAGAGAGAGAGAGCTGGGAGTGTTTAGCCTGCAGGAAAGAAGGATAAGGGAGACCTTAGCATCTGTAAATTCTTGATGGAGGGAGGAGTAAAAGAGACTGAGTGCCCAGCGAAAGGATGAGAGGCAATGGGCACATACTGGAACATGGGAAATTCCACTTAAACATCAGAAATAGGGTGAGTTTTATTGTGAGGTTGTTGGAACACTGGAATTGTTTGTCCAGTGGAGCCTCCATCACTGAAGACTTTCAAAACCGAACTGGGTAAGGTCATGAGCAATCTCCTCTATTGATCCCACTTAAGGTAGGGGAGGTGGAACACATGAGCTTCAGAGATCCTTTCCAACATCAATGATTCAGGGATTCTGTGAAGTACTAACCAGAATTACTCAATAGGTCAGAAAGTGTATAAAGTGTTAGGCCCCCCCAGCTGAGCTATAGAAAAGATGTATTGCCATGAATGTCTTGGTGAATGCTGGTCTGGTCTCACACCATGACACTGGCCTCTCCTGTGACCAAAGGTTGTTAAGGACACACCCAAGCCTGCACTGGGTCTGTCACCTCCTTGTCTGCATTATCTTTTGGGATCCACTATGCTGAGCATCATAATGTCAACTAAACAAAAGTGACTGAGTCCTCCTAAAAATCAGTACAGATTGGTATCAGATTACACAGCAGCTTTGTGTCCCTTCCCATTTGTTCCCTGATATGTCTAAAAATTTAAATCATGAAAAGCTACTATTTACTAATTCACTAAGTCAAAGCTACCATTATAGTAACCTTCCTGGAATAGTGCATAACAGCAAAATACACAGTCCTGTTAAATTGGGTTAATGGCTGCTTTGCATGGCCCAACTTCCCTCCTTTTTCCCTTTGTTCAAGTTTTTCTAATTCTCATCTCCCTTCTGCATTCCCCTGCTTCTGTGGGTTGCTACATTTCTTAGAGGCACCAAATTTTAACTCAAAATCTGATGAACAAATTTAGCTTCCAGAGAAATAATTTCAAAATAGTAGAGCTTTGGGGTAGAGATGTTATTCCATGTTATTTATGTAACAGGAGTCTAAATCCTTCTCGATGAGGAAAACTCAACAATCTCAAAAATGCAGAAGATGTCCTTTCACAGTAGAGAACTGTACTCAATCAACTAAGTTTTATATTCAGTTCACTACTTGACTTTAGAATACCTACAACCCAGTTGTCTTCGAGGAGAATGCCATTTCAGAAGTGGGTAATTCAGGCTGGAAACAAGCTCTCTGTTAGGTGTGGTTCAGGATGAGAATGAGGGCAGCCAAATTTAAGGTCCAGGTTATGTATTATCACAATCCAGCTCTAGGGAAATCTGGGCAAAACTCTATGGACTCAAGCTTTAATTATATATATTTTTATGCTTTTCTGAAAGCTCCAAGGAAATCATACACCATGGGAATTCTGGGGCAACTGTCAACCAGTATTCCCCAGTAGAGGAGCTCTGTTGAGCCAAGAGGCCCCAGAGGTGTGGCTTTTGGTCTCCTGTGCATAAAGGAGGAGTCTGTGTACTATGGGCAGAGAGGACCAAGGGAAGACAGAGCATGGAAAATTGTTGCCTCTACAAGGAAATAAAGCAGAAGAAAATCTAAAGGTTGTCTGCAGCATTTAGTAAAGGAGTAAGACAAAAGCTGTTGAAAACAATTTGTTTTTCGAAAGGGAACAGCAGACACATTCTTTGAACTAGATAACCCCATTAATAACAGAAGTGAACAAATATATCAGCATAATCTAGTCACACAAGGTGCAGGGCAAGCTGGGTCCCATTTACTTAAACACCTGCCAGTATTTTTATTAGTATTTAACAAAACTGACTAGATTACATTTAGGGCAAATATATCCAAATATATCCATTCAGCTAATACCTTCAGCTGAAGTGGAGACATTCCCTTTGAGAGTCCATCTGCTCTAAAAAGTCTCCAACATAAACTGTGTTGAGAAAAGGATGCATTACTGAACCTGTTTTACATAAAGACTAAAATATTCTAGCTGTTTCCTAATGAATTTTTGATGTCAGCAACAGGAAGACATGATTGCCTAGAATTAAACCTCCAACACTCAAATTCCAATACAATGTGTTAATCACAACATTAGTCTTCATCAGCATGGTAATTTGACATGCATTTAAACCAGACAGCTAATCTCTGAGGTGAGAGATTCTATTTCTCAAAAATAGCCATACACAACACTTAGCCTACATTTTGCCTCATACTGCTATTGATACAGCTCCTGAAAACAGTCAGGATATTGGCAGATAGTTTTAGAACAGGATTTGTAAAAAATTAAGAGTTAAGTCTCGAATTTTTAGCATATGGAGGCAAGAAAAACATTTTGCAAGATAAAATACTTGAAGATAAAAACCTGGATTCTCCAGAGCTTCATGCCTTATATAGTATGTGTCTGTGTATTTATAGATACAAAATTTTATATGCTTTAACTGAAACAGAGCTTTGTGCTTTAATTACATTTTAATTTGGTTTTAAGCAAGAGCAAATGATCGCTTAAGATGGCAAAGATTCAGACCCATCAACTCATCTTTCTTTTTCATATTAACAAACATCTCATGAACATGAATATTGCTGTTTACACAGCCTAATCCCACACAATACCATTATAACTTCCTGAAATAAGTTGTCTTTATGTCTCTATGATGTATTTAAATGTACTTTTACCTCTGCTGTGATGAAGAGATTGTTTATTAATACATATCTAGAGCTGATATAGTGTTTTACAGCTATACATGACTTATTAAAAAGGAAATAAAAATGCACAGTTATGCTCAAAGCAGCAGTTAATATTAATAATCACTGAAAGAGAAATACTGTCTCATTTTATGTTTGTAATTAACTGAAAGTATTTTTGGTTGGAAACAGAAGAATGCTGTTACAGATTCACTCTGCAGTGAGGTTTAAATATACTTCCATCATTGCACTGTTTGCAGCATGATTAAAAATGTGCTTGTAAACTATTCCCATTCTACACATGCACAAGTACCACAATCTTCCAATAACTAGGAGTGAAGACATCAAATAAAAGATACCACCAGTGTCCACAGTGCACTGATAACTGGGAGAACAAAGTGTCACTCCTTTTAACTCCTGTAATTCTTATGTGAGAAGATTCCAGTGCATTATCCAATACAAGTGTGCTAGAAGCCTGTGGACTATTCAGAAGTGAAGTGGCCCTCTGGTCTGCTGCTCTGCTGCACCTCTCAGCCCTAAAGCCACAAAGATGGCATTATAATCCCAAGGGTATTTTGTTATGTTTGCTCAGGCTGTGATCACTGCACAGGCAGAAATTGCTCATTTGAGACTGCCAAATTTCTGTTCTTTTTCTAGTCCCTTCCTCACACCTCCCAAACACAGGATGGTTAGACACTGTAAGTACCTTCCATTCTGTCCAAAGTACTTCCAAGACTTCATAAGCAATCATATAAGCAAACTCTGCTTCACAGTGGAGTCGCTAGCATGTGAGCAGAGATGAGGAAAGAATAAAGAGTAAAGTTTTCACACAATATTCAAACATTGTTCTGTAAAGAAAACTACTCACATGAGGAACGCTAGACTGCTTGCAGTCCTACAGACTCTGTGTCAACAAAAATAACTAACCTTTTTCCTATTCCCAAAGCACACTGAGACTAAACCTGTAAAACTCACTAGATTCCAGCAAAAACATCAGTTCCACCAGAGACTAATGCCAAATGTGATGTTTCAGATCTCATTTCTTTATAAAGGGAATGCATTATGTTAGACAGGAGTAGGAAGAAACACAAGACATTTAGTCAAAACATCCAAAAGGCTCCTGCACAAGAAAATTGATACTCTAGTTAGAGAAAGTTGAGCATTATGTAATGCACACGACTGTATAAGTAGTCTGTTTTCTGCAGTGAAAAGAATGAAACAGACTACTTACTGACCTAAATGCAAACTTTTGTCCAAGACAAACATAAATTCTTATTTTTCAATTCTTGAGCAACTTCAACGGGACACACAAACACGTACCTTGAATATCTTTTATGTGTGGGTTTCCTTCTCAGTCTGAGTTAGAAATATTCATCTCCCGCACCATGTGACCTATGAAATGTGTCCAAAAGCACCAAGGTTATCTATAAAATACTGTGTTCCTCCTTCCTGAAAAATGTTTTGTTACTCAGATACTCTCTATGCCTTTTTACATCTTAAGTCCCAAATGCTTCCTAAATACTCCTGCTAAACAACTGTACTGGGCCTGGCTAGGACAGAACTAACTCTCCTCCCAGCAGCTCCCATGGTCCTTTAGTTACCTGCCCAAAACAGAGCTGACAGCACACTAAGGTTCTACTGCTGCTGAGCAGTGCTTGGCCAGCACCCAGGGCTCTTTCTCACTCCCACCACAGTGAAGACTCTGGGGGTGCAATACACTGGGAGAAGATGAAACCAGGGAGATGATCTGAACCAGCCAAGGAGGTACTCCATGCCATGTAACACCAGATTCAGTCATAGTAACAAGGGAGCTTAGGGGTGGTAGCTGGCATTTCCTTGGAACTGGCTGTTCAGCAGTCTTCCTGCAGGATGTGGACAGTGATTGCCCCACTTGTTTTCTTTCCTTTCTTTCAGCTTTCATCCAGCCTTCACTTTATAAACTTTTAACCTTTTATTTCACCTCAACCCCTGAATTTTCTTATTTCTTCTCTTCCCTCATCTCATAGGGACTTGGGGTCAGTGAGTGAGCAGTTTGTGGTGCTTAGCTGCCCACTGGGTTTAACCCACAAAAATAACCTAATAAACAAAATCAGTGATTTCCCACCTCTCTGCTGTGCTGCCTGGTGATGTATGAGTAGGTACTGGGGGTTTATGCACACTTGTGCCTGTGCCTGTATTTGTGTCACACGCAGATACAGGCTGCCCCGTTTCTCCATGGCCAGATGCAGATGTGCATGGTATGACATGACCAACCTCTCTGAGGGGTGGAAAGGATGCAGGAGTGGGCTGGGTGCCAGGTAAGTACCTACCCAGGCAGAATCCAGCTCAGCTTCTACTTTGCCTCTAGGTCAATTAGCATAATCAGAATAATTTTGTGTAAAACTATACATTGATTATGAGTTGTCAACATAAATGCTTTCAATGCACTTGCCCCAAACTAAACACAAAAATTCTGCCAAAACACACCCATGTACTGCACACATGCTTCTCACTCGGGGGAGAGGATGTGTGAAAAGATTGTGACAGATGTTAGGGACATTGTTTACTATGCTGCTGGAAGATGTTTCATTTATATGGTAATAAACACATTATAAGAAGCCATACAGAAGCCATACAGCATAATCTCAGAAAGACATTTATATCAAGTTATTAAATATTTTTAAAACAGGGAATATACTAGATAAAAATGATTGTATTTTTGGGTGTCATCCCACTAAATACTTGTTGCTTTCACTGCTTTCATAGAAAAGTACCATTTGTATTACTGAATGTTCTTAATGTCCTCTCACTGAGCACTAAAATGCTGTATTACATAAAAAATAAAAACCACTTAGCATTAAATTTTCATACATAAATTTTATGGGTAAAATAGAAATCAAATGTACAGAGTCTAAGTTAGAAGTCATTGCAAGCAATTTTTCCTATTGACTTTAAGGGGATTTGAACTGTGGCTTTTGACTCTTAAAACAAACACTGCATCACTGTCACATATGAAAAATATTATGAATAGTGAAGATATAGTTTAATCTATTTCTTAGAGCAAACTGAGAATCTCCTAAAGGGGCTTAAAGATTACTGTACATCTTAAGCAAAGCTCTGTCTTGTATAACACTGAAATATTGTATAAAATGGCTTAAATAATGTGGTTATTAACAGGGACATTTATTATCATAACAAAATATTTATTTTATGACAGTGGTATGAAAAAATTGCCACAATGAAGAGAAGGAGCCTTAAAGATAGGAATCCTGACTTCTTATGGTTCCTAAGCATATGTTAGTTTTATTTACACAACATACACTCCTGTGTTACTTTAGGGAAGCTGGGCATACAATTCCACACAATATTTATTTTCTCTAACCTTATTTTAAAAATAAATATGAGCCACTCAATCGAGTCTGACTCTCTTCTTTCTGAAATAATTCTGGAACGCTGATCTTGGACCATTCTGCACCTTAGCTAGTTTGTTTTTATTAATGGTTAAAACAACACATCTTTTCTAGGTTTATTTTTAAAGAACATAAAAATATAAATGGAGAAGGGTTTAATACAGAACAAACAGGGAACAGTATTTTTACAGAAAACTTAATGGCTAAGCAGATGTCTAACCTACTTTGAGACCCACATGTTATGCAAATACAGTACACAGCTCTCCCTTGTATCCCAGGGCTATCTTTTGCAGGACTAGCTGTTGCTTTACTTTCCACATACTTCTTGAATACTACTCATCGAAAAAGAAGATAAAAGAGCATTTAAAATTTAAATAGTCAGGTATTTTACAAGGGACCCTATCATGCCTTTATAAAGTGCTGACAAACCACACTAGAAGTGCTGTACTTGAAAATCTCACCTGATTAATGCCATCCTGCTGTCTTTTTGTTATAGATGTCCCTCTGTTCTGCTTTTTTCTGAATTAGCAATCTGAATTTTGGAGAATTTCAGGTAATTGCACAAAGAACTCTCTGTCAGGACTGTGTGCGATTGAACTTCCAAAAGTTACAGCGAAGATTGACTGCAGAACCTTTGCTGTAATATATATCAAGTAAAAAAAAGCCAATCCCCTAATCTGAGTTGCACTAAAAATATTAATTTTCTCCTGAAATTCAACTGATTATTTTGACTAAAGCATCGTCCTTAATTTCTTATTGTAAAGAGTGATCTGCAAAAGTCATTACTAGTTTCAAATGCTAAAAAAAATATTTAATAGTAGTCTGAATTAGTCTGGGATTTATTGTCTCATTTGTACAGTATTACAGTACAGTAATTTGATTTTATTTTAATCAGCTAGACTGAATAATTTGCTTTTGAATATAACTTTATCTGAAATGTTTCCATTTAGTTCATGGAAGATAATATCAAGAGATGGTTTGACTACAGTCTGGAAGTGCCACCTTAGCTTTATTTTTACTAAGCTGTGCCCCCAGCCATTCATGATGAAGCATGTGTGCCAGGAACTCCATCATTCTTTCAGGTTTTCTCTGTACAACTTTCAAGTTTTCTGCATCCCTCTTGGCATGCATTTTGCAGAATCAAGTTCAGAATGAGTGGTGATCACAGCATTAACAACCACTGAACCAACGTAATTCAGCAACTGCTTGATATTCCCCTTGCCCATTCATCAAGACTACCATCATTCTTTTGTCTCCCTTGACACTGGCAGCTGATTATACCATGACCCTTCAAAACTCCTTTAGAAGTCTGTGCTTTGTAAAGGGAAGAATGAGGCACTCTGTAAATAGAACTTACAAATAGTTTCTACATAGTGATTTCTCTTTTGCTATCCTATTCTTCTATTTTATTGTCTTAGATCTTAGCTCTGGAATATGCACATGGAAGTGTATAAGACTTCTATTTGAACTTGTCTAATGTCAGGAGTTTAATTACATTTATATGGAATATATCAATTTTAGAAACACTTCCATGTGTTACTTTCTGCTGTTTCCCTCATGAACAACTGAACACTGCAGACTTATTTCTGCAGTTTTAAGTGTGGAAGGAGTTGGTAGGACATGAATTCTTAATATTCCCCATCTACGTTTGTTTGCTTCTACCTCCTTTATGATGCTTTTTTGATTCACAGTTAAGCTGACTCTAACATTTGAATCAAATGTGTATTGTAGACAAATCATGATTCTATTACTGTAAGAAAAGTGCCAGATTATGTCTCCATTTCATTTTTACCAAAGCACTGGTTGTTACTCAAGGGTTTGTGTCATCTTGTTAAATTAATATTTTCATGAGTTTCTCTTCTCCCTGTTCCCTGTTCTTTCCTCTGGCTGCCCTGAACAAAGAACTAACAAACTTCTGGTAGCAGCACCTTGCACCAGCTGAAGTTGGCCCTTAGGAACAGCGAGATGGTGGCTTGAATTGCAGAGCAGTGGATACTGAACAGGTGTTTTTATGGAAGAGTCCCTAGGATATGGGCCTGGAAAGCACACATGGAGACCTTCCAGTCTTCTGTCTCGTAATTTCAAAAACAAAGGTTTTGAAATTGTACCAGAAAGTTCACCTACATAAGATTAAAATAATCAAGCCCTTTCTCTAGGATTAGGTGACTGATTCCAGTCAGTAAACTTCTGGCCTGACAAGTCTTTACACAGTACAATCCTGGAGGTAATTAAGAGTTAAAAAAAAAAGGGCAATTTTAGTGCTATAGAAATTAAAAAAAGAGCAATTAAGGTTTTCTAAATGTCAAGAAAATTTATTGGGTTTTAACCATCTGATTTTAAATGAAAAACCCTTTTCATTGCTTTGTGCAAATTCATAGATTTAAATTTAGAACTTCTGTAATAAGTATAAAGGATTCAAATTGTGGGCCCTTAAATTAGCAGGAATGCTTGCTAGTGCCTTCAGTGAAAGTCAGAAATAGACCAAGGTATTTTCTAGGGGAATAATGATACAGCATTATTTAGATGTGTGCAATATTTCAACCATTTCAGTGTTAAAAAATTGAATTGTCTTTTGATTTTATATTGTGGAGATTGAAGAATGCATCCCAAGTCGTATTTGCAAATGGTTTTCCTTTCCTTCCTACATATTAAGGATGTAGGAAACTCAAAACATTTTTAACAGTGGCAAAAAAATCTAGCACTAGACAGTTGATCTGGGTTTTTGGCTAGTTTCCCTATTTAAACAAAAAAAAAGTTTTATTACATATAACACTCTTCATTTGTTTAGAGGATGAAACATATTTCAGTGGATACAATGGACAACAGAGTAAGAACTATGCTAGTCAGAACCCACTTAAACATAGTTTTTCTAGTAAAAAGTAACCTTTCCCTGGCCTGCACAGACTCAGTGGAACTATTTTACATGCTGTAATCTATGCTAAGCGAGGTTTGTCTTCCAGAGCAGACAGTGACCTGAATTCCAAGAAAAATATTTAGAATTTCATACCAGAACTTGAACTCTAGATTCTTCTCAACAATCCTTCTGTGATTTCTTTTCAGCATACACAGGTTTCTTCTTATTCCAAAGTGTATCTTCTACTTGGATTTCGGTTAGTTCCTTGTGTTTGTGAAATAAGGAAGACCATGCAAAAAAAAAAAGAAAAACAGACAATGAAAAAACACACCTCTGAATATGAAGCCTTGCCAACTCAGAAGTGCTGCAGAGAGAAGCACAAGCTGAGACCTAAAATCCAAATGACCGTAAGCATATGCATACATAGACAGCAACTCCAGCCCCACGCCCTCAAATGAAAATATTTAGCACCTACTTTAGGAATACAACTCTGAAGAAGACTCTTAGTCATTAAGTAGAGTGATGCCTGGTGCAGGTAATTGCGATGCAGTTCACTCCTGCTGGGACATCCTAACTATGAGGGTTCTTTGAACTGGTGTCCTGCAAAGAACTGATCTACTGCCTTTCCTCTAGAGAAGGAACACAGCCTAAACACCTCCTCCTGCATCTCTGCATGTTCTGAGCAAATAAAAGCACTACAAAGGTTTTTTTCAAAGGTTTTTCCTATGCTAGGACCACTCAAAAAGGTTTTGGAGTTCCTGGTCATATTACACTGATTAATTTTGGTACATAGTGAGACAAGAGCAGCAACTGCACAGTCAGCAGTGGGATTTCCATGCCCTGTTTAACCTAAATGGAATCACTGCTTTCCTTGTATTTGGTATAGCTCCAGAGACTGAGGCTACAGAGCTGGTAACTTCCAAGGGAATGATGCTCATGGTGACATGATAAAATGAGCAATAATGGAGCATTATCACTCTATTTTTTAGTTACTATTTAAAACCTGTGCAGCCCACAAAATACTTGAAAAAAAGTAATGAGAAAGAAGTGACTATAGTTCAGTTTAGCAGTTCAATTAGCCTGTGAGATGCAACACTTCATGTAACACCATTGTACAGTATCTGAACGAATGGTCATACCCTTTAATGACAATGTTCTACCACTCTTACAGCAACACCACACTGATCTGATCAATCTAACTTACAAAGAGCTCCTGCAAAACAAACTTCTGAGGCTTTGCTCAATACAGGATGCTCAGCAATGTTTATGCTTTTCTTACTGGTGGGAAAGTACAGGAACTAACATTTAACTGTCAATTGCCACTTTCAAGGAGTGTTGGGATTTATTGCTGTGAACAAAATAAATTTCACCTACTCCAATAAGCATAATCAATAACATCCCACTCACTGATGTATAAGAGAAAGCTCTGCATTGTTCAGGCTTCATAGGACTTTTCTCTTACTGTGGGCTTCTTTCTATTCTTTCTAAACTTACACTAGTTCTTCCCTAAACTCTGCCTTTCTTCATGCAAATTCCATAATCAGAACTCATCCTTTGGATCACTATCACAGCTTTTTAAAGAACACTTTCTTAGTATCAATAAAGTATTTTTAATTTATCTTGTTTGTTTTAATGACAAGAAAAATTGCAAGATGGTTCTATTAGTAGCAAGATGTGCCTATGTTGGAAGCTGACTAGAAACCATACTTTAGTCAGGGTTCTGTTCAGGGTAACACCTAATGGTGTTACAATGGCACTAAGCCACAGCTAAAATACTCAGTCATTATATTACACTAAACATTAGCAGATACCTTCTTCGTTTCTTCAAGCTTGGGCAGGAGGAGCTTACATCTGCTTAAAAATTACACAGATGCACCTCAATGCATAATTCCTTTAAGAAATAAAATAGCACTTCATACCTCCAAGCAGCACACCCAAGCATGTTACAGAAAAATATACCTGTATGACTAATGTCTCTCCCTGAACTCAATTTGTCCATTATATTCCTTTGTTTAAATACTCAACCTTTAGACAAAACCAGTCTCTTATAAATCTCCATGAAGCCAAACTCAACAGAATTCCATACCTAAATGGGGCCTGCTGAGATCATTATAACTTCAGTAAAAAATACAGACTTCAAAAGAATTGCAGAGAAAAACATTTGTGCCTTTGCACATATATGAACTGCAGAACTGTTTTTAATATTATATTTACTCCCAAACAAATTATTACAAAAGACAATTATGTCTTTTTTTAATATTTTACTCCCAGATATTTGATATCACATACAGTTATACCCACTCATTCTTCCAGTTTTTCAGTGCTCCCCAAATAGTAATGAAAGAATCCTCTCCACAACCTATTCAACAAGACAACACTGAAAGCCATAACTTACAGATACAGAAAAGGGAAACACAGAAGTCTAAATCAAAACTGTTTCAAGCACTCTTTATTTCCAAACACCTGATGTTCAAAGGTTTAACTTTTCAGGACACTCAGGACTCAGAAAACAGCTCTGTTTCACACGGTTTTGATTGCACTGGCGATGTCATAACAAGGGCAAATGGCTACATGTGTCTCACAACTGTTAAAAATGAAAGGCCATCTGTGAACCCCTGACCTATATTACCAACCCAGCAAAAACAGTAATTTAGTATTCAAGACAGGCAGATACTAGTCCTCCAAGGCAATATTCAACTTCCCTGAGCTGACTATCCTTTGTCTTCCTGCATCATCCCTCTGTGCCCATTCTGCACTCGCCTAAAGGTGATAAGGAGGGGAAAGCCTTTTAAGAACAGAAGTGAGGAGCACTACGATGGATAAATTATGGTCACACTAACAACCTAAAATAAGAAATGTCCTAACATTTCGGCCCGTTAGCTATATTAGAACAGTTTAATTTTTATACTTAACCGTTCCCAAAATACAGGAATTCTACTGCTGAATTACTGTGGCTCCATGCAGTCTAAGCTGTTGGCAGTTTGACTTCTCCACCTGTCAAACAGACTTCACCTTTGTGAATAAACAGAATCAATACCAAGCCAGAAAGCACTGAAGTGAAGACAAGTTCTTTGCTTCTCTCTGCTGTTCAAGGAGGAACAATGAAAAGGAAGGTTCTACTCAATGACTTGGCTGCAGATACTGTCTTTGGAAAATGTCACAGGCAAACTCTCACCTACCTCACCTAAGAGCATATATAAATTTAGATTATTTTTTCCAAAGGCTTATACTTAGATCAAACACTTCTATTTTCACAAGAACAGGAAAAAATACATGTATAATACAAGGGCAATAATTAAATCAAATTTGAGGGCCTGGCTTAATGAAAAGTTACCAAACACATCTTTACACTGGGCAAAGTGAAAACTTCTCCCTAATCTTGTTCTTGGAATTATTTAATAACTGACAATTTTATAAGTAATTCAAGACAAGGTCTATGGTAACTTAAGTCGGTGCAAGGAGCACTTGTGGTCACTCTGTCACAGGCATATTCAATACTGGCATAAAATCAAGTGGATAAACTGAAGCTTAAGTTACAGCAGTTTTCATCAGCTAAAGCTCCTGTTTCAAACCATTTGTATTTTTACGGATTCCTTCTTTGATTCATGAGACTCAAGACACTTACTTTGAAAACATACAGTAAAAAATACATGGTAAGTAGCTACCACTCCTTGTAAGAAATTTCAGTCAGCATATTACCTGTCAGTGTTATCTTGTATTACCCACCCACTCCAAAAGATGGAAACTCTAAATACAGCAGTCTGATGTTTGGCAGATGTTTGCAAATGTTCTTTATATATCACATATGCTTGAGAAATCTATGTGTAAGACAGCTAGATGGGAGGAGTGGGGAGGGTTCTCTTCTGTCAAGAAAGAATTCAGACACAGAGTTTATATCTCACAGCCCAGAACCACTGAACACCAAACTTGCTCCAGCAACTCTTGTCCATGTGACCCAAACACACCACTAGTGCAGTGGCCTAGCAAGCACCCACAAAAGGAAAACAAGAGATTACCTTCAGTTAATACTGTTAATATTAGAGAACTGTTTTCTTCATGTATGCTGTTCTGTTTATTCTATTCTGTTAATGTTACACACATATTAGCAAGGCTTCCAGTGCCAGAATGAATCTCCCACTTCTTAGTCCTGATCACCAAGTCAAATGTGGAAATGAGGGTCCACAGATCTTCTGGATATCAAAAATAAAAGGCTTAACTGGAGATACTGTCTCTAGTGTGTGGTGACACTCCAGCTAAAGCCTTCAGTGTTCTGGTGGGAATGATCTGTTTTCCTTCTGCCCAGGACAAAGCACTACCTCAGAATTTTTACCCATACTAATATCCTCTTTGTTTTATAGGTGATAACCACACTTTTCATCAAATTAACTATTTAACTGCCATAACTGAAATAGACTTACAGCAACTCTTCCAAATTTGGCCTAAAGCAATGGTTAGATGAACAGCAGAGCCGATCTAATGGACCAGTTGTACCAAAAAGAAGGGAAGCACCACTCTGGAGGGTGTATATCCATCTCAAAGTCCATTTGATACTCTAGAGCAGTAGAAAACTTATTCCTAGTTTCTTGGTGGGTTAGTTAAACCTAATTTATTTAGGGGTTTAATGACTGCCAGGGTTCAGAAATCATAAGCCATGGCAGTAGCACTTCCTTTGTTCTAAGCAGTGGCTGTGGATGTCTTCTCAAACTGCAGCCCTGCAATGAACTTCATTGTTTGCTGCTATTGTTTGAAACCTGAAGAAGGGCTTGTACACCCAATAGTTTGTGTGGTTTTCCCTGTTCTACTAGTGGATGAACTAAGAGCTATTACACCTTGAGAAGCCAGATGATAAAGCTCCACTGTTACAAGTCTCACTGGTTTCACCCAGCTTCACAATAAATAAACTGAAAGAGCTGCTCTGCAATTAATGGTAATTTTGAATTGGAAGCTAATCCCATGTAAATTTACATTTTAAATTTTCAGCAATGAATACACAAGAGTTACACATCAATAGTAGATTTTAAACACTAGCCTGTGTGAAGCACCAACTGTCACTGAGTACATTATTTCAAGTAAATCTATTTGCATTCTCTGATCACTATCCACACAAAAAAAAGCCCCTCTTGTACTTTTAGTAAATATGTGTTTAGGATGAAAGCATAAAAATTTACTTTATCTATGATATATCAAAAGAGTTAAGATGGAAAGCTGAAAAATATTGGTTTGATTAAGCAGCTCTTCAAAATCACTTTGTATGCAGGAAAATTCTACAGCCAAAATCAAGTAAGAATACTTACTCATAATATCATTTATATCATATAAAGGATCTTTTGTCTCTGCAGCTAGTACTGATGCTTCTTCAAAAAAGTAAACAACAATTTTATAAAACCATGAAAGAAAGAAACATCTTTAATTTCATTCAATACACACATTGGCTATTTAAGAGATGATCTTTCATCTGAAAGAAAAACTGTGTTTTCATCATGAAATTAATCAAGAGTCTCGCTTCTTACATATTCCATTCTTCTTCTTAAGGAAGGAAATAAATATAATTACACTTGCTTTAATCAATAGTGACACTTCTCTAAGAATCACTCAAGATTTTTATCTCAAGATAAACTACTTTATTTTTGTGGCAGACAGATTTTCTCTCTATGACCTGATTAGTAGTACCCAGTAGCACTGAAATCTATCTCCAGAATATTTAAATTTTGGATTACATTACTTTAAGGTGTTTTGTTTATAAACAAAGCCTTTAATAGATGAAACACAATAAAAAAAGCCAGACTGAATTACAAGGGGTTCCCCAAAAGCTTGTATTCCAAAAACTAAGCTGCAACAACAGGTGAGCAAAACAAGCGTGTAGGGTGGAATTTGGAAGACGGGAATAAATCTGGATGTGAGCAATTTTACAGCAATTACGAACTAGGACTCTCCCTGCTGGTATCAGATTGTACTTACAGATTCAGCTGACAGAAAATAATTCTATAACACAGCCATCAATATCATGCATGTAATGAGAATCATAGCCATGAATCAGAAAATACCACTGTTCACCATTTAACTGCTATTCCTTGCTACATCTCCATTGGTATATTGTGTGTGGGAAGGGTTCTTTATGATAAGCATATGGTGGAACACAGTAATTTATGCTAAGAATTCTTTATGATAAGAATTATCATGAACCATGGAAAAAGCGGTTTTCCTCCTCGTGGAAGAACGAACCCTGAGGCTGAGCAAAGGGGCCACCAAAGGCATCCCCTCTTTGTCTTCAGCACTCGTTGCTCCATCTCCATGTGTGCCCTCTTTAAAACAGTGAGCACCAACTCAAGTGCCAGTGAGGACTCAGTGTGGGAAGGCACTTCTTGAGCCATTACAGACCACAGCAACTTGAAGCTCTCTGTGAGGCACCAGTCAGTGACACAATGGTATCTCTGGCAAATGAAGATCCTCCCAATAACTGTTATTCTCACCTTTAACCTCCTCTGAGAAAGTAAGTTTTGTCTTTTCCTGGTCAGATCTTTTATGAAAATAGGAGTATTATGGTAAATTAGCAGGCTACTTTCTTAATTCCTTTCAAATCTCAAAACATACATGAATCAGTGGCTAACAAAATTATTCCATTACAGTAAAGAAATGAGCAATGCACAGTAGTAAATGAACAGTTTGGTCAGCTGTTAGGAAAGCTACTGACATATGCATGAATTTCACTATTAATAATTGAATAAATGATTTCAGCTTTAGATAACTATTCGTTTCACATGTCAGAACTAGGAGTGACAGCTATTGAGACCATAGTGCCCAAGCAACACTACATATCTTTCATTCCAGCAGCGGCCCACACTTGAAAGTGAAGTTTTTGTTTTATAAGCAATAATCAAGATAAGGAAAGCAACACTTCTATTTCCCATGGACACACATTGAGACAGACACTGTCTTGTCACAGCCTGATGGAACTGGCTGCCAGTGCTACACCTGCTCTGCTCATTACAGGCTTCACTCTCAAAGCCTGTCAAGCTGTTACTTTTCATGGCACTACATCTACTGGAAAAAAATTAAAGATAGAACCACAATAATCAGGAAAAATAAGCTTCATTGTAAGAAATGCCTAACCCACCTTCATTCAAAACAGATAGCTACAACACTGATACAGAATCAACTTTCTTTCTTAATCTTTCAAATATTGAGTCTAACAATAGAAAAAAACCTCTTTCCCAGACAACTGCAACAAATGCTTTTTAACCGAGGATTTGGGCAACACACAACCCCAAGGAAAGTTGTACTTGGTGCGAAGTTTTCAATAGTTGAAGAAAGGATTTCCCTTTTCTCCACCAGCAGTATGTCTTTCTACAGGAAAAGATCAGAACTTTGCTTGAGACTATTGCACTTGCCTAAAAGCCAAAACTGCAAAAATGAACCAATCTTTTGGGTTGGCTTTTTTCTTCCTCACTGGGATGTTCTAACTCAGATAGCTGGAAGAACATATGAAGATGCTGTTGGCACCAGTCTTTCAAAGCACAGAAAGATTTTAACTTAGTATCCTTTTTTAATAAAAGGCAGTGTAAATTTTTATATACATCTTGATATACATCAATAGGTCACGCTAAGAACAATTTTTACGTATCCCCAAACATGGCAAAAATCAAGACACAAAGTTCAGACACTTCACTTTTATCTGCATTGCCACCACTGTTCTCTAAGTTCTGTGCATCCCACAGTAATTTGCTTATCAGTCATAAAAATGGAGCTGCACAGGAGCAACTTTAAACCAATACATTTTATTTCACTTTATTTTGCATATTCTGCAGGCTTAGAAGTGAAACCTAGAATTTTTCATTTCCACTTTAAATCCTACAGTGTTCATAGAGCAGGGAAAACCAGCTAGAGCAGAGTGGGAAGTCTACTTTCAGTATTACTTCCTTTACTGCTCTCAGCTGAGGTCTGGGCACATAATGCCACACACACTGTATAGTTTTATCTTCTTTTTAAGGAAATTCAATAAATAAGGATGAATGCTATACGATTTTTGAATGAAATGCACAAACAAAACAGTATTTTCCTGTTTGTTAACTTGACCACCCACCATACCTGAGAGAGTCTCTATTACAGTGCTTTCACTGTCAAGTGAAAACTTGGTTGAGAATTTCTGATATGGAGATGTTAAAAGCCATGCAATGAACCCTGAAGTAATACAATTTTCCCACACTTAGCTGCTCCAATCCTCTAATTAATACTATGAGGTGTCAGTGCAAGGTATGTCAAGAAAAAAAAAAAGAAAAAAAAAAAAAGAAAAAATAATCTTATAAAATTCATAGTTCTGCCTCAGTACAGGAAGAGAAAAACGTGTCCCAAAACCATGGAGGATGAAAAATCCACTTTGGAAGCAACTTGGAATGAAAGGACAACTAAGCTATATACAGGATCCAGACTCTATCCCATTTAAAACACCAACAGGAAAGAGGACCAGGAACAGAAGTCTATCCAGGTACAACTCCAACATGTTTAATAAATCAACTGGCTTAGATTTTAAAATTTTAAAAATTTAAAAATACATATTTATGTATTTTTTACTTCAACAGAGACTATTTTTGCTTAACAAAACTAAGCAAAACAAAACCCAGATTAAAAGCAGCTCGGATCTGTCTTTGGCTTCAGGGTATGGACATAGTGTGATGCTACCTTTTAGGTATTATTGTTTGAATTTTATATTAATACACTTTGAATAACACAATTACTTAATTCTTACCTTTTACATCCTCCTTTTGACTATTTGGCTAAAATTATAGCTAACAAGTTGATAACTGAAAGAGGTTACCATTTAACCACTGAGCCAGAAAAACTGCAATTGAATGGTGCAAAACTTTCACAGTTCACAAACCAGCCGCAGGAAACCTGCTGACTTTCTGAGCACCGTCTCTACTTCTGACATCCCATTGCGTGTCGGAAACTGACACCAACCTTTCACTATCTACGGTACCAACCATGCTCCCTCACAGTTGTGTGCGTGTGTATGCGAGATGATTCACTTGCTTTTATTTCAGGGAACTGATGATTCATTCCATCGTCTCCGGATCATATTAATGTACTAAATATGCACATAAAGGAAGGAAAAATCAAGTTCTTAAACTTTTTTATGCTCAAATATTTATTTTTTTTTTCTTTGAGAGAGAATAGAAGCAATCAAACATGGGAGAGGAACCAGGGCAGGTTACGTTTCTGCTCAAAGGCAAGGTTTGGGGAACACACCCAACCCACGTGTAAAACGAGCAGCCGTATTCCAGCGGCGGATGCGAGGGGAGGGGAGCTCCGTCCCCTCCGGGCCGAGGCTACTCCCTCTGCTCCGGTACCTGGAGCGGGCAAGGCGCGGCGGACCGGTGCGTTCCCTCCTCCGCCACACCGACGGCTTGTGCCTCTCCTCCTCCGGTGACATCTTACATAATAAGCCCAGCTAATCACGCCGGAAGCGAGCCAAACCGCCACGGAGCATCAGCGGGGGTGACCACCCGCGGGAGGAGATGCTCGGACCGGCACCCGCTCCCCGCTCTCCGCCCGCCCTGGCGCCTTGCTAGAAAAATCCTCGCCGGGGCGGCAGCGGCTCCCGCAGCAGCCGCCAGACGCGGAGCCCTGGCTCGTCCCCGCCGCGCTGCGCGCCGTCTCCCCGGGAAGCCGCAAGC
>VXBR01012234.1:134406-203446 GCA_013400215.1 Cisticola juncidis | reverse complement strand
GGCGGGGCTGGACCGCAACCGGCGGAGCCGCCCCGCAGGCGCTGTTATGTAACCGGGGGTATCTCTGGCGGCCCCGCTCCGCCGTCCCTGTCAGCGGTAGCGCCCGGGGAGGAGGGGCTCCTGTGGCTGCGTTTCCCCAGCAGGGAGTTGGATGCGCTCCCTCCGCCCCAGGGACCGGCCCCGCCGAGGAGCGGCAGCGGCCGCTGCCCTTTTCCCGCCGCTTGCCCGGACAGGTGCGGCCCCATCCCGGGCCCGGGGCGGGGAAGAGCCCGTCACAGTCAGACCCTTCTCCTTCACCCGCTCCTAGCGCATCGCGTCCCGAAAACTTCAAAGTTTGGTCAGCGCGCGGTGAGGGCAGCCCCAGGCAGGGCGGGTCGCTGTGTGTGAGCGGCCGCTGCACGGAAACACCGCGCGGTTCCCTCGGGATAGGCAGAACGCCATCCCAGCAATGTTTTCTCCTTAGTTTATTTCTGCTGGGGTGGGTGTGACTCATATCTTATCCTTGGTAATTTCCATTGAAATAAACAGTTTTAACCAAGGAAATGATCAGAACATAACACAATTGTATGACATAATTCATGTACTCATTAATTCTCATTAAGCATCTCCAATGTTCTTTTTACTCCCATCCCACAGTCAGCAATGACAATATCGAACTATAAGCCATGAGAGCTCTTTGCAATAGGAATCCCCACGATGCACTCTCAGTACGTGTCACGGGAACTTCCCTGACTCATTTTCTGATGAGTAAGCTTCTCAATCAAGTTCTCCTGGCATTTGATGGTAAAGCCCTCAATTTCCTCATACTGATAACAGACTCAATAGTCCCTGTAACCTGTTCCATGTTGCCTCTTGCACAAAATTTGGGATAAGGGCCCTGGCTGGAACCATTTCCTTGCAAGCCAGTAGAGTGGTGGGCCAGCAGTCAGGACTGCTCATGCTTAGAGCTGAGCATTCACCTGCAAGTTAGCAGCTTTCCTGAGTTCACCTTTCATTCTTAGATGGAAAGTAGGAATGTAGTTTTGAAAGATTATTTTTAATATATGCATGATGTTTTCCAAGTAGCATTGCATTAAAAAAAAATAAGTCTAGAGGAGAATTCTCTTCTGCCTGCTTACTCAGAACTTTTCCCTTTTAGTCACTTCCTGGGACAAATTACCAGGATATCTGAATTAAAGATGCATCAACATCATCTGAATCACACCACAGTACCACATTTATTTAGACAGCAGGGAACCCTGTCAGTAAGTAGATATTTTGAGGCTTTGCTAGTCAGACTAGTGTTGATCTTGACTGTCAGGTCAGCTGTTGGTTATAGTTGTGTTTTTGATAATGAGGCAGATTGGTTTTATCAGAGCAATGCATTTAACTCCATAGACTTTATAGTCAATGGGTATCACATAATGCAGAGTATTTTGAGAGATTAAAAGAAACTTCACTGGAAAGAAACTCGACTGTCTATACTTCAGACTATCATATCAAGCTTACTGAAATCTGACACCTGGGTCCTATCATTAAAATTTAGAGGACTTTTGAAGAGTTTTGTTTTGTGGGGTTGGTAAGTAAACTTGTGATTATAAGTTTTCATTTGTAAAAAAGAAAAAAAAAAGATATTGAGACTCATTGATTTTACTGGAACAACTGATGCCAACACTAAAGTCACGCTAAAAAACATACCAGAAGATAAAATTATTCAAGGTATTGTTACAAGCTGGAAATGGAGACAGCAGTAATGGTCTAGATGTGGCAGGACAGAGCTCAGAGCAGATTGACTTTCTTTACCTAAGAGAGCAAGGAAGGCACAGAAAGCACCCAATGCAAAACATACTTCAGTGCTGACAGTTCTCTCGCCAAATGTTCTGAGTCTACCTAAATGATGACTATACAGACTTCCCTTTTTAAGAGTTTCTTCACAGCCAAGAGTGCCATATATTTAAATATCAGTACATACATATGTAACTGTAAGTTTAAATGGAAGTTTATCTTCTCACGTGTTTTCCTGGCTCCTAGGAGACACCAAATAGTGACATACTAAAAACTGAAGCAACAGAGTTGGAACTACCCATTTTGTGTGTAGCAATGTAAAGGTCTAAAGATCTAAATCCATTTTTTAATTTTTACAGCCATTTGGCTGTAAAAACCTGAACTATAGGTTCTATTTTTATTTTATATCTTACATGATACCAAATTTTTAGTGTAAACAGTTTTTGCAGTTTCATGGTAGATTTTGCATAAAGGAGAAAATGGTTTGCCTGGTTCAAGGCTCAGTTCTCTAATTACCTTTCTTTCACTTCCTCTGCTGATTTTATTTCTAGTAGAATGAGAAGCCTTCACCTACTCTCTGGGGCTTTCTTCTTGATCCCAAGCTTTGTAAAATGTAGATGTTTCCTTAAGATGATGGCTTTTATAAGCTATCAGTTAATTGTGATTAGAGCAACAGCCACATCTGGTACTCCTCTTCTGCTCTGCATTTTTGGAGAACTGGCATGGAAGCTGTATTCAAGTGTAAAATATGTAGTTCAGAAATATTTTCTAAAAATAAAAAAATAACCAAAACTAAATTGTTTAATTTGTTTTCAGCAGTTGCTACCTGTAGGGTTGTGAGTTAACTTTCAATTCATAAGTAGATTTTGCCTGGATAAGCTCACAAAATTTGCAGTGAAGGGCAAGCCACAGCCTTTTGGTATATCAGGGATCTCAATTTTTGACCCAACATACGTAAGTCTTGGTGGGTGTCCTCCCTACCTCCTCAGAAATATTGCCAAGGTACATTTTTCCTCTCCCAAAGATTACATAGAAATTGAAAATTATGGCTTTAAAATGTCTAGCATTAATTATGCAGCTTTCTTATAACTTCTTGCCAGTGAGTGATAAATCCCTCTCTCCCTTTCATCCAGAATTTGACTACTTTAGCAGAGTACCAAGGCACTCTAAAACTACTTCCATTTGAAAAGAGGGTATCATCACTTCTAACTCCCTATTTAGAACCATGATGCTATTTTAAATACTATTTTACACTATGATTTTTCATCCCATTTAATTTGTGTTAGTAATTAACTTGCTCTCCAAGCAAGGTTATCAATTGTTTACTGGTCAGCAAAAGGCACTCTTGGCTTTTACTGAGCACAGCTTAGTGTTACTATAATTGCAGAGTATCTCATACCAACAGTGAGACTAAATTGTGAATTCTGCTTTTTAATGGATGTTTTCAACTTGAGCATCATTTTATTTTTATTCTATCAATACTGAAACACCCTGACATATGAATTAGGCAGCAGAAAAGAGGTGCTCTCTTGCCTTTAGCCCGGACTGGGGATTTTCTTTCAGTTGCAGAGGGGAAGAGCTGTAAAACACCTGCTCAGCCTGGCTGGAGCTCCAGCAGGAGTAAGAATTGCCAGGTATCTGACAGCTTGAATAGCTGCCTATTCACAAAGTTGCTATAGAGCCTACCACAAGAAAATCTAAGAGTACTTTTTTCTCATGACAGAAGCTGTTGAAATCCTTGGGTAAACAGCACATTTAATCATTTATTCATCATAAATAATCATCATAAATGATGCACGTATCATAAATATGCACGTGCATCATAAATATGTACGTACAAGACAAATATCTTTTGTGTTGGAGCACAGCTACAGCAACATCAGGGTTAGACACCCTCAGCAGAGAATTCTGCCCTCCTGCAAAGGCATCAGGAATCTCCACAGACCTGCTCCTGTGCTTTAAGGCAAGTCATATCTCCAATTGCAGTATTCCAGAGACTTTCTCTACTTCCTTCCATTTCACTACTTTTAAACTCAACCATGGTCTATATCTTAATATTATTATTTCCCAGTTGGATTTTCATCATTTTATGGAATATAAACTAAGGTATAATTACACTATATAAGAGACTATTACAAGATGTCATTTCACAGGCACGATAAAATAAATACCTGTCATTGTCCATGGGCAATCTTCCTCCAAAATGGAGAAGGGCACAGAGAGGTGGTCTCATAGTAAGGAGCTCTATTTCACATTGGGGAGTTCTGCTCATAGAGAATTATGAGTGGATTTTAACAGACTAACCACTAACGCTTCGTTTGAGTGGGATGGCAGGACAAGACTGATACCTGTGCTCAGAAATCACAGCAGCTGTTTCTGAGAAAGTTTCCCTCCTGCCAGCAAGGAAACAATCCCTTACAAGGGATTCAGAGCATAATTACTGAATGGTGTCTTTTCACACCCAGAGACCACACTAGACAATCACTTTTACACTGCCAAATGGAATGTATGCAGGAAAGCAGGATGGAACAGCAAAGTCTCCAGGGACACTTTTCCTCTGTTTCCAGATAAGGACATGACTAGTCTTCTGCACTGCCCTTTTGTAGCCTTGGTGTGCAAAACAGCTCACGAGGCAATTGAGAGAAGTAGCTGCTCATGAGCAGGTGAACCTAGATATCTAAATTTAGATCCCATGTATATCCTACCATGTAAGCATTTTTAGATCATCCTGAAGGAAAATGTTCTTGAATTGAATCTGTTTCCATTTGCTAATGTTGATTTGAACCACTGTTGAAGTGAAATAAAGTAGGATGACACTTCTTTGTTAGGATCCCTAGAAATCAGGTCTTTTCCAGATTTGTAGTGTTTCAACTAAAATACCCACAGTAGTTCTTGCTGGCAACTCAAACAATTAGAATCAATTATAACCAGATGAGTTCTTGTATTACACCAATTTCTAAATTAGAATTCAGAGTCCTTAAGGTAAGTGTTCCATCTGGTATATTTTGTCACAGTCCCTGCTGGGGTGTCCGAACACCTTAGTACTTAAAGGGCAGATGTACTTCTAACTTTTTATTGGCATGTCAACTAGAATGTATGAGTAAAGATTTTTAAAATGTAGAGAGGAAAAAAAAATCCTCTTACATAGTATTTATTTTCAGTCTAGTCTCTTGTTGTTGAAAACAAACCATTTTTAACGGGTTTATATATTTAGGGCAACATGGCTGAGGTCTGGATGTAGATAACTAGAGCTGTGGATACTGGAGTTTTTTCCTTACAATGGAATGCAACACTACATGGAGAACAGGGAAGAGAAAGATTTGTGTGACAAATCCATCCCACAGTTCAGAGATCTTCCTTGAATTTCTTTAAAAAGAAGCAGGCAAGACACAATAGAGCACTGATGGATGGAAGATTCCTATGTAAGAGTGAGTTTTTTCTAATCTTCAAGGATCAACCTGTCCACTACCAAATACTTAGGATGACACAGCATACATATATTAAAAAACCCTCAATTTTTAGCACATAATAAAATGCACTGTATAAATCTGGGGTTTTTTTTCTGCCACTTAACATTAACATATTTTATACATTTTTATCCCCTCTGCATGTACCTGATGGCACCATCACTGAGAGCATAGTAATCTTCCTTATAAACTTCCTTGCATACAGCAGTGATCCAGCAGTTTTTAATCCTGAATGATTTCTAAAACTACTGTAAAAGCACATGTAAGCAGTCTGAACAGCTATTGAGACCTTAAATTTTCATCGGGTTATATATATATATATTTATTTTGAAAGTGAGTCAGTGAATGATTTACTTAGCAGGTGTTAGTGTTGTAGTATATTTTCTTGGCAAACATAGAAAAGATTTTGAACCAAGAGATAAGGAAGGAGACGTAGACAGACCTTTCTTTATACTTCTAATCAGAACAGTTAGGAAGATATTTTTGTTTATCAAATGCATGAAAATTCTCCCACTATGTGATTTTTTTTTTAATAAAACACAAAGAGTCTATAGCTGAAAATTCATGCAGAAGAAATATAGTTCTTTCATAATTTGATTTGTCATAGCGCTGATTCATGCACAGATATGTAAATAGTGCCTGTGACCCCTTCCTGTGTCTGGCCATGTGCCCACTGTGCTCTGGCCTGTAATGGTCCCAGGGCCTGATTATTCCTTTCCTCTGCTCAGCCCTCTCTTCTGATTGCCTGGTTTTTAATAAACAAATCACTGGAAAGCCCCTCTCTTCTAAATTTTTATGATGTCCTAATCCCAGAGGAAAACGCATTGACTCTGGATTTTATTTCGGGTGTGTGCAGCCATGATTAAGGCCAGGGAGAATAAAAGATGATAATACAATGATTTTGCATGATTTTCCGATTCCTCAGGCAGTAGAACTTTAGTGGAACAAACCCCTGTGCCAAACACAAAGAAGGATGGAACAGAAAGGATAAATCCATTTGCTTATGTCCCAGCAGGCCTGGTAGCAAACAACGACCAAACCACAAACAACTCACCTTCTAGGCTACAGATGGAAGCTTGTGACAAATGGCTTTGTACTCTGTGTGTGGACAGAAATGTGTATTTAGAGGGCCTAATATGGCCCCTGAAAACACCTCATGCAGAAGGTGTGTTTTACCCAAATCTACACACGAGAATTTGGTTTGAAACATCTACCACCCCTGATCGTGATTAGAAATACCCCAGTACCCACAGACAGAGCAGGCAGGTTTAGTCCCTCACTGTAAATTGTGCTGTACTTTTCCAGGAGCTTCATGTCCTCCAAGTAGCTCTCTCAAAATACAGCTGGAAGTTGTCAGTAAGCTGGAACATCATTAAGGGAAAGGAAGCCAGAAGATGGACAGAATGTAGGACTGTGGATCTTACTTCCTTCAGACTTCCTTCAAACTTAAGACTAATCAAACAATTGCCTACTACACTGGTTAAAAGCCCGAACTGTGCCTTCTGTAAGCTGAGGATAAAAATAATGGTGGATATAATTGAAAGTCAAGGTTTTGAGTAAGAGCTTTGAGCAACCAAATTTACAGACATCCCTAGTGACAAATCAATGGAAACAGGTGGACATCTAAGCTTAACATTTATTGTTTTCACACAGCCAAAACTGTAAATAGGAGGAATCTACAAGATGAATTGGTGAAACTAAAAAAAAAAAAAAGATGATGCCCCCAAATTTTATGTAATGAAACTTTCAATATCTCATCTAAATTCCTGCCAAATTCAGGATCCATATGCACTGCTGTAGAGTTAATTTGAATTTTGAATTTAAGGTGTTACTTCTTCACTGATATATAGCATATTTGATAAAGACTGATTTATAGTTGAGGAAATGAAATGAGAAAGAACAGCAGAACATGAGGAAATGGACTGGAATTATAAAAGCCATAGGAAGAGGTTGCACTCAGGTGTCCGTATAGGTTGTCAGCTGTGCTGGCAGCTGCTCTGCCCATCAGAGGGTGAACTGCAGGTACCATGGCAGTGTCAGGCTTTTGCACCCTCATAGGGGTTTTCATTCACAAAAATCTGCAGAGGGAAGTAAAGAAGCAATGCCTTTTTTTTTTTTTTCCCATTTTGTTGCCCACAAGATCACGTGAAGGAAATATGCCAATGGTGTTAATGTCTTACCAGGCTGGGTGGCTGTAATCACTGCAGTTTTGTTCCTCCTCTCTCAGTGTTCAGCTTGTGTTTTCTCTGCTGCAACCTGCCCGGCCCCACATATGCTTAGTTGCTGGTAGGAGTCACTAATTTTAAATATACTAAGTAAACACATTAGAGACTTGTGTAGGCCAACCAAAGGGAAAGAGAAGATTCCACAATTGGTTAGATAAAGATATTATAAGGGAAGAGCAAATAAAACCATGGATGCACAACCCAGCTGGTGAATCACACAAACATGGATGGATTTTGTTATCTGGGATAATATCCTCATTTACAATTTCATATCTCTACTGTGATGCTGTGATTCAAGGATGCATTTAGGAAAGGCAAGAAGAAAGAGCACAGCAGCATCAGTCAAGTATAAATCATAGTTCACAAAAGGCATTCTTTCTTTAAAACACTATGTTACATCTAAACATTTTCCTAAAAACCAAATAGAAGTGAGTAAACACTCTCTTGAAACTTACTTAAAAAGCCCTCACACATTAGGTCTGAGATAGGAATTCCTGGTTCCTGACAGAATTTATTTCTTACTTGAAATGAAATAATTTTAATAATCCTGTTCCATCACACAAAATAAGCTGGTCAGACCTGGTTTAGTAACTGACACACAGGTAAAGCTGTATCAACTCCATCTGTGTATATGCAAAACTAAAAATAAGGAAATTACCTTTTTAAAAAAATAAATGCCAAAACGTGGCTATTTGAATGTTTCTATTAAATAGTGAACTATTTTCAGTTTCAAATAGTTTTACAATAGTTTTAAGATTTGCTTCAACAGAGAAAGCAGAGTGTATTTAATTTTGTTATGACTGCAGGACTTTGGGTCTTAAAAGACCAAATATAACTAGCTGGACATTCAAAATGAAAATGCTGTATGATGTAGGTAAATTTGAGTTTCTGTTTGAGATGAATTCTTTCAGTTGTCAAGTACCAGGCTCAAAAATGAGTCATAGTATTTGGTGAAATAAATAATGAAAAGTTATCTGTCTAAATGAGATCACACCTTGGGCAGTGATAGTCTTTAGTGTTTCAATGTCTCTTAAGCCTCAGAAACCTGAGTAAGGCTAGTCTGAGACTCCTTTTACTTATTTCATTTGGAACAAGGGTTCTTAAACCATTAGATGGAGCCCCTCTTCTGTCTGTATGGAGGAGCCCCTCAGCGATGTGCAGACACCTCCAGTGCAGCCCCAGCCAAGGGACTGGGAGAACCTGGGAGACTTTGAATACAAAATGCACCTTCTCCCTTAGAAGAACAAGTGCTGATCTTCTGTTTATTATCACTTGGACTCAGGAGGTTGGCTGGACAGCAAAGCCACTGAAGAGGGACAACTGGAGCTAGGGTGTGCTTGTTCATTTTCAGATGTGCCTCGCCTGCTGAGCTGAAGGAAGAAGCACACTGATGTGACAGGATCCACTTACACTGGCATTAGCTATGCTAAGCCTGCCTGATAGATAGAAAACTTCTGTCTTCAGAACAGATTTTAGGCACATTTCATCAGCCCAAGTTTAATCCTGCTGACAGCACGTCTCCTTTAATGCCATTTTTCTTTGCAGAAGATTTCACCCATCTTCTCTCAACAGCTTTTCCACAGGGTTCCTGGGGGTGTGAAAAGTGAGGAATTGTGAGCAAGAGGTCACATTCCTTTATCCAACAGATTTGATGCTAGTCCTAGACTAAAGGTTAAATTATGATGTTATATTATTCAGCTTCACAACTAGTGGGATTAGGTAATGCAGTTCACATGTGCTTAATGCTTAGCCAGACTCGAGGCCAGTAGTAACTCCCACTAGTTGTTACAGATTATTTGTCTTCTGCGAATATACATCCACTGCCAAATATTTTCCAGTTCTGATGCCCCAAGAAAGGACTTTTTTTTTCCATTTAGCTGTAAAATGCCATATAGCTAACAGCTTAGAGGAGTTTTTTTGGTGTGTATTTTGGTTTGGGGTTTTTTTGGTTGTGTTTTTCAGGGGTTACTTTTGGTTGTGTTTTTTTTTTTTTCTTTTTTGTTTTAATGGCTTATATAATAGCTCCAGCAATTTCAGTAAGCCCCAGCATCTTCCTTCTCTCACAGTCTCTGAATAAGCATCACTGCTGGCAGCCCACACCTTTCCTTTTCCACCCCTGCAGAAGCTTCTGATTTGTTCATCTTTGCTCTCTGCAGGGAAGGTACCTCAGCTGCCTTGCATTCATTCTTCATTCAGGAAAATGTGGAACAAATGTTCAGTGACAGCCTGTTGCACACCAGTTTAATAGTGCATAAAACAGAGAGGCTACGGCGAGCAGCTTTTGGAAATTCAGCATTTTGTATTTAAAGCAATTCAGCATTGTAGTAATGTGATGGTTCACTCTGCAGCTAGATCTCCAAAGATGCATGGCTTTATGTAAAGTAGCATTAATGTGTTTTTAAAATGCTTTTGGATTTTGAGTAGAATCATTTGAGAACTGCTATGACATATGTTCCAGATATTGTGAGCGGAGGAGTCAATAGTGCAAATATCCCACTGTCCTTAGCAGAGTACTTCATGTTCCATGTTCTCCAAGAAGTCAGTAAGAAATTTTTGAAGACAGAAGAAACATCACAGCAAATTCAGTCAAGGAATAACATGTTTCTCTGTTGAATATATATTTCTACCTAATGAAAAAGAATCTTAAGTGCTGTTTGGAGACTTCCTTAGCAGACCATATATCTTCTGACCACTAGAGAAGCTGTTTTGCTTAAGGGGAGAGGAGTTTGTATTAGAGAAGAAAACAACAACCAATTTTTCAGACTTGAAATGCAAACTTGGAGATATGTTGTCCCAAGTTTCCTTTTTTCTTCCCAGCCTCTCCCTCTGCTCTTGGTTCATTTTCCACTTTAGAACTCTAAACAGCTCGACTTTTTTCAGCTTTCTCTCTCCCCAACACAGGTCATGCCTCACTGTCAATTATCCTTTCTCCTTATATTTCTATGCCCCTGCCATAGCTGGGAGGGGTTACACACTTTCCTTCTGTAGCATCTGCTACACATGGCTGCTTGGAGGAAATCTCTCCATCTCTTCCTGTGTGACTGGCAGTGGGTTCAATGAGGTATGAGGAGGAGCAGAAGCACTTTCCTATGAGCATCTCTGTGCCTGGATTTCTGCCCTGGCAGCTGTAACAGGTTGTGGGAGTCCCTACTGAGCCACATGTTCTGCCTACTACATGAAAGACTCCATTTTTTCCTAGGGCTGAAGATGGCAGTGCAAACCTATTCCTATCCTTTCCTCTTAGAGAGCTGTACTTAGTTTGTCTCTCACAGGATAACTGCTTTCCCAGCAAACTTGGCTGAAGGCAAAACAATGGAGGCTCCGTTCACTGCTTCAAGAGCATCTCTGGGGTGCAGGAGAACTCACCGGGTCTTTCCAGTTGACCCCTTGCTCTTACACAGGTTCTCATTTGCAGCCAGCCCTTCTGAGCCCAGCCAGGAGATATTATTGCAAAAGAACAGAAAGGAAGTACATATTGAAGCCAAGAGCACCCTTTTACACATAATACTGAGTTTTATAAAACCATTTGGTGGTCAGGCATCATTCCCTGCCTGCATTCAATTCCTGTGAATGTTTTGAAGTATCCTTTCTCTTGGCAGAGCCTTCTTTTTCAAGTTGTACATTAAACATAAGAAATGACATTTGAAGAAACACTTTTGTGTGTGGTTAGTCTCTAAGGCTAATCTTCTAAGAATAAGCCAATCAAATGCAAATCTATTCCCCAACACCATATAATATCTTAATGTAGATGTCTTTCCAGGCAGTATGGTTTCCCTAATAGCAACAAACAGAAAGCTTTCCTCATGGAGGGGGCTGGAAATATTACAGCACTGATGAGGTAATACTATTGCAAGATAGTCAAGGAGCCTCCAGATTGTCACTTGCCAGGAATCCTGATTGTTGTCTGCAGCTGGTACCAAAGCTAACAGTGCACCTCTGAAAAGTGCTGCAGTTCAGAGGTTTGCCCCATGTACCTCTGCCACACCAGCAATATTACTAGAGCTATGCAAGCTGCACTGTCACCAGTCCTTTGTAAACATGAAGTGACTACACAGAACAAAAAGCAGTCTCAGCTCAACTTTCATCCCTGCATAGATTTTAGGGAGGCAAGAAAAAGGTGACAGATCTCTAAAGAGTCACCACCTGGTAAAGAGAACCAGAAAAATCCAAGTGACTCCTAACAGAATGTTCTTACTTTCCATCAGTACTGAAACTGGGAGGTGAACATGAAAGGGAAACATTTTCTCTGCATGAGCTTTCTTACAGCAGTAGGTGAGAACAGCAGTTTTGTTTCAGGTATAAAATATTGTAACTAGAAAACTGGGCCTGTTTTCAGTTTTCCCTTCTTTTCTTCAACAAGGAAATAGTAGAAACGTCAACTTTTGAGTATAGAAAATAATAGCAAAACTTCACAATTATCAGCTTTGTAATATCCTATGACACTAGAAATGTTTGATAAGAAATATCATCTTTTTATGAGAAATATTACCTTGATTTATGTATTGGAAATACATTTAACATCTTAGCATAATAACACCCAGTTGCTCTACACAAAATAACTGGTGGATCACTGGAGTTAATTTTCCAGAGAACTATTGAAGTACTGAATAACAGAATGAGAATTCAAACAGCAGTAATATGCCAAAAGGATGACTTCATTCAATATTTCATATGTGAAAAAATGGAGCAACAAATCACCTCCATCAAGACAAAACTGCTGCAAAGAATGCAGCAAGGAGTGTATTTTTACTTTTGTTCTTACAAGAACAATGGAAGGTTTGCAAAGTGCATTCTGGTCTGTCAAAAGCACTCAGTGTTTGAGTCACTACAATGCCTGTGACCTGGAACGCCTACCAATTTTTTTTTCTCCCTGTGTTGATTAAACTTCATTAGAGGTGAAAGAACTGCATGCTGCTGCAGGAGAGGGGAGGGGGCAGCACTAAGAGGCCACTTGCCAAGCAGATTTCCCAGAAATACAGCAATTAATAAAGAGCCCTAGAAATGCTTTCTGTGCACTTCTATGTATTATGTCATGAAGTACAAACTAAAAGCTCAATGAATCATAAAATGCAACGTTTTTATGAGTATTTCTTCATGCCTAATCCAGACCTGTCTAAATAAACAAGGGTAGTAATGTACAGGCAGAATTTGGATCTAGCTTACCCTCGGCCAAGGTCACAAATACAAAACAAACGGTTCTGTGAAGGGAGCTCAGGGAGCCTGATTTGCTGTAGATTTTATCTGGGAGCTTAGTTCACTGGGGGCAAACTGTATGTGCATTTTAAGGGAAGTTTTATCTGGATTTAGGATACTGATGATATAGTTCTTCATGTGGAATCTTTTGTATCTTGTAGGAATTGAATCCTTAGTAGAGGCACTCTCCCATGTTAGGGGCACCCTTAAAGCCTCTCCCTCCCCTTGGTAACGAGGTCCTGATTTTCATAAATATTTAAGAACGTAAATTGTTTGGAGACTGTTGTTTGGAGACTGCTGCTGCTTTCCAATTTGGTTAAAATTTACTAGTGGGTTAAAAAGCTGCCACAGCAGGAAAGACAGATGCAAGACCACATCCAAATCACATGATTGCATAAAGCTTGTTTCCTTAGAAAACCAGAAGAGGAATCCTGAGACCCACAGATAGGAAATCATAAAGAAGGAAAAGAGCAATTCAAGCAATATATTGGCAATACCTAAGAAACACTTCCTATTCCTGTTCACAGCAAATCTGCACATATAAAAGAAAATTATTGAGGCAAATATTGTTCACAGATTAAAAACATCTTAACGGCACATTAGTTTTACTCATTTACCACATTAGTTTTACTTTTCCTTACAGTAAACACAACTGAACTTCATCAAGCTACTACCAAAGAATACTTGTTTCATCATCCTAATATCAATAAAGCAATATAGTGCACCAAAGAAATGTTACCTAATAAATGACATTTCTTACTGTAGAAGCAAGAAACCATCGATATAATTAATTTCTTAGTTTTTTTAATAGACAAGAAGTCAGGCACAAGTCTCTGTTCTGATAAGTAGGAGAATGAGGATTTAATCCCTTTAAAGATTTATTTCTTTTATCCTGTAAGCCATACAGTTTTGTTTTACACACTTTTTACTATAAACAGGATCAAAGCAAACTTTCAGGAAACACCTCTTTGGTTCTGCTCTGGAAAATTATCTCCTTTGTTTCCTTTTCCCTCCCCATGAGCTGTTTTCAGTGCCTCCACCAAGTTGTTAGTCATACCAAGTTACCAAACCTGGAGGGTGTTAGCTTTGCAATGAAGCAGAAACAAGTCATGGATGAGGTTCTCTCCTAATAGCTTTATCATATGAATGACACAGAAATCGTAGCACCCTGGGCATACGGATGCAACCAACTTTGAACCCACAATTTGATCATATTTTAGAAGAAATTATTTCTCACAAATAGTCCAAATGGGCCTGTCTTCCACAAGAGAAGACAAATTTATGTAGTCCTAGAGACATTTGCACAGGTGATAGGGGGCAGGGTTGCATGGCACAAGGAAGGCACCTTTGCCCTAAACTGAAACCTGCATTAGTGATGATGGGATGGCGGCAGTGCTTGGAGCCCTCTCCCAGCTTTACACACCTGGCCCATCCTCTCTCTCCTCTGTCCTCCTGCTGTAACCCTTGCTCAGTTCCCTCCTGCTCAAGGTAAACAAATCTTCAGCTGGGGAACCCACAGCTTTTACAGCTTTGTCACTGCAGCTGCTGACATCACTGCAGGAGCATCACTCACGGGTGCAGCACTGCTCCAGGGGCTCCGTTCAGTAAGACAGTGCTGATCTCTAGTTCTTAACAGAGAGGAGGTCTTTATGAAAATTTAGGTTGGTAGCTAGATTAGATTTGATACGATGAGAAGGGATCATAAACCCAAAGATTTTATGAAATCTATCATCACTCAAAGGAGCACATTACATTATTTCTTTCCTTCTGAATTAGCTGCAGTCCCAGTACTAATTTTTAATTCTCAAAATTTGCTCAAAATATGCTGGTTAAATTCAAGACTTCAATGTTTCTTGTATTTAATGGAGCAGTCTTGCACAAGAAATACAGACATTGTCTAACAAACATACTTGGAGTCTTGTTTTTTCCTGGTGTGGAGTAACAACAGAATTTTTCTAACTAATTATTCACATACGCATAAATAGCTGTTTGGGAAGTTTGTGTACAGAGACAAGTTAGCAAAGTGCCAAGTTCCAGGAGTAGCCTAAGTGCTCGTTATGGAGGTGGCCTTTCTCACGACAATCACGCTTTGTCTTTCCAGCAGACAAGCTGTACCAGTTGCCACGTGGCTGTTTTTCTGATGGCCTCCTCTCCCAGGGCAACAAAATCCCCAGCAAGCAGCAGTGACCGCTGCAATTGCTGAGAGCAGAAATAAATGCACATTCAGGACCGATCTAAGAGCCTTTACTTTCCCTGCCTCAGCCCATTATCTGTTTTGCATCAGTTACACAGTGGCCCAGAGGTAACTAAACAATTCTGAAACTTGAGCAGCTGAAATAGTTTCAGTCCCTCCCCACCACCAAAAAGCTCAATCCACCCCTGGCAATTACACTATGGCTTAAAACTCAAGCTTTTTCATTCAACTGAACAAGTATGTTTTTCAAAATACACACACACTGGACTTGGAGTAACCCAGAAATAACAAAGAATTAACGCAGACAAGAACTTTAATGGTCTCATATCTGTAACATTTGTAAATTTATCACTTTTGAATTGTTTCCTCATCTCTAAATGGTAGTTTGCCAGTAGCCTCTACCTCCTGAACTTCTCCTTTGTGTGTGCTAGATTCAGTACAAGAATTAGCACATGGTAATATTTCTATTTTTGCACCAAGCACCAGTTTGTAAAATGACAAATACGGTAGCACAAACTCAGTTTAATAGAGGCTTATGATCAAAATCACATTTTTGCTGGTGAGATCTTGTTGAGATCTAAATGAAGCAAACTTCTTTGTCATGTATAGCTTTGGGGAATCAGATGTGCACTAATTAGAAATCACGCCCCTTTTTTCCCCTGGAGATATTAAATATAACTGCTCCCAACTCATCTTGTTTTCTTGCTAGAAGACAATACACTTGAGAGAGACAAGCTGCATTTCCCACCTCCCTATCTCCTCCCTTGTTGCTTTATCACACATACAAATAATTGTCTACCATTATTCTACAACAAAATATTCAGATTTGGCACTTAAGTCTCCTTCAAGATGGCAGGATGCAAATCCACACACCTTACAAAAGTAATAAAAAAGGCTTCTTCCTTTATAATTTATCATTTGAATGCTTTCTGTACATAGGACTTGTTTCTAGCTTAAGATCCTACTCTGGAAATTTTTCTTCCAATTTTCTGTTTCCGTTCAGCCATAGGAAGGCAGGATTCAAATCCTTCTTTTACCAATTTCTTTTTCATCACTGCACAGCAGCAGAGCTCACAGTATAATCTGCATCAAATGCTCTTCTTGGTTTTGCCTTCAACAAGAGCCATTTAAGAAATGTGGAAGAAGGTATAGTTTATATTGCTTCCTGTGATGGACCCAAGAGGATGTTTGGCAAGAGAAATACTAAAAAGGCAAAGGAAGATTTCTGCATGAGTAGATCTTATAATAAGCATTTTAGCTTTGGATCCTCTGTTTCATTCTAATGTGATCACTAGCAGGGGGGTATCACCAAAAAGTAGTCCAGGATGCAACTTTATTTTTGGACAGCAGAGCCTAACTTATAGTTGTAAAAAACCCCCAATGTTTCAGTCAGTTATTTATTGTATTTTAAACCAGAGGCAGAGCAGGTAAGCTGTCATTAGCCCCTGTTGCTGCTTTTGCCAAAACCTGCTATTGCCAGGTAGGGCTGATGCATTCTTTAACTACAGTGTGGAAAGATTCACCCAGGGAACAAACTCAAATCTAAAAAAGGCATGCCCAATTTAAAGTCCAAACATAGCCCCCAAAGTAGTATATACACAATTATGTACATACAAATTAAAATAAACATGTATATAAACACATACATGTAAAAAGATACTTAAAACAGCCTTGCATTCCTCTCTGTTCTTGTTTAGCTGTCCTGATCAAAAATACTACAAGAGAACAGCTGGCATTTAGCATAGAACAGCACAACCTTGGGCAGCCTGCACTTGTCTTTACTTTGTAAATTGTTTAAGAAATTGGACGTGAAGAGGCTCTTATTGGCATGACTTCCCTCAGTATTAAGGGCTAGATAACCCTGAACAACAGCACAGGAAGAAGCAGAATGGATTTTACTGCCCCAGCCATCTTGCTCAGATTTGGTTCTTGCTCCTCCTCACCTTTCAGACCGTACAGGATTTGCTCCAAGCATCAAGATTTTAGTTACCTTCCTAGAATCTGAAAATGGGGGAAAATCTAAACTTTCACCTTTTAACTCTTTTGGGAAGTTGAAAGTGCTGAACTTGCTGATAAATATTAAGAAGTTTTCATTGTCATCATGATAAGTTGGAAACAAAACTTTCACTGAGACTAAAAGTAGTGGAAGTAAAGCTCTAATTAATTTCAGGAAAGCACAGACAGTCAAGTCTGGTAATTCTTCAGGTTCAAACGAGAATAGACTGAAAAAAGGCTTTGACTCATCTATCACTTATGCTGCCCTAATATACATAGGCTACAGAACTTCTTCTGAGTGCAAACTCAGACTAAAGAGGAATTCTCAAAGCTCATTATACGGTACTTGCAAATGAGTTGAAGTGCTAAGTCTTTGATTTCTGGAGTCGCCAAACACTGGCTCGAATCCCGACCCCCTAGCACACAGCCCATGTAACGAGGATATGCACTGAAGGAATCAGGAGGGAGACTCTTTTCCTCAAGAGTTTGGGGCAATAGAGCCAATCCCACCTTCAACAGCTCTCAGACACACCTTTTCCCTACTGCAATGGCAAATACACTGATGTATCTCCGTGCCCTAGGGTGCTCTTTCTCTGGCCCCAGGGAGGCTCTCGTAGTTCCCTGCAGGCTGCATAGTGCTGGTCTCCCTGTATGACAGACCCAGTGCCTGCATGGCTCTGCCTGGGTGTCCAGAAAGACTTGGGGAACTCTACAGCACATTGCACCTCTCTGCAAAGATTACCCTGTAGGCAAAAACAAGACCATGGAATGTTAAAGGTTCCCCAAACTCTCAGCTCCCTGATGCATTGCTATCGGCCCAATCCCCATCACCATTTGCTACAACACTGTCCAGAAGGGAGGAGCATTTCAATAGGAACATATTCTCTAGCCAGGAGTGGGCAAGTGTGAGAGTTGTGCATCACAGGATTAGGTTAGAGGCAGCATTGGGCACCCTGAATTCTGAGCTGGGGCTGTGGTGTGGGGTAAGCCAGCTAACGTTGCCATTTCATTCTTATGGCTATTTACAGTGGGGGGGGAGGATAGAGAACAAAGAAACATTTTACAAGTGCTTTTCCAAAGTCGTGCCATCTGAACACAGAGGATTAAGTCCTCTACTGACACAGACTGACATAAATCAATTGCCTTTAAGTACTGTAGCTGCATTAGATCTGGCCCATAGCTTCTTCAGGTCATCACAAATTATGTTTTTGGTTACTTTTGGCATCACCAGGACTCCTTCATTTCACTGCCAGAAGGCAAATACTGATACAGAGTTACATGACTGAAAATATCCTCCATTAAGTGGTTAACTCTTATGTGATCACTGAAAACTTGAAGTGTGAGTGCTGTATTTCTGTTAGCTTTGTCAGACTGAGCTGCTGTACAATTCAAAAGCTGAGTCAAATTTTATAATCACACAGTTGAAATCATGAGGCAAACCCTCTGCAGTCTCAACAGAAAACAGTCTAAGGTAATGGTTTGGGTGTTTTTCTTAATGTATACCTTGACTACATGGCTGTTTGGGTTTGATTATTTTTTTCCATCTAAGTAGACCCATACTGTGTGGGCTGCTTACAGAGTGCTGGTAACATCATCAAGGCTATGTCTGATCACTATGCCAGGAGCATATGTGATGGAAAAGGATTTATGAATGTCAAAACACTCCAGAGAAACAGGCAGCTTACAGCCCAAGGGGGCAGAAATCATCCTTTTAGTTAATCTCTGCAGAGCCTTTTGTAGACACTGCATAGGACATCCATCACCAGGAGTTTCCAAGAGGAAGGTAAGAGAGAGGGAAAGTGTGAGCAGTTGCAAACATATCATCAGTAGGGCTTAAAAATACAGGCTCTCCCACTGTGTGGAGGACAAATGGCCTAGATTCCCTGTGATCTTTTCTATCTCAGTATAAATATATATTTTGACTGTTAAGGCCTAATTTATTCCTTTAATCCATAGCAGAGAAGCTGCAGGCTCCTCAAAAGTAAATCACAATTCATTTAGTGTTTCATGAGAGACAAACTAATCACAGGAATTATACATAGCTATTGGTTTGATTTCAAAAGCTCTTAATATTGACAGTGTAGGTTATCTAATTAGTCTTTCATGCAACAAACCTTTCCAAGTTTACATTTATAATTTTATGCTTCACTTGTTGACTAACTGAAAAGGCTCACTTATAAAACAATGCACAGATCACTATGATAATGTGTAGTTATTTATTTGCATTACTTTTGTAATTTTTTGGAAAGTTTCAGCCAAGAATTCATGATGCAGTGCCCAAAGCCTTATGGGACTAGCCCAGCTGCCAGCTGAGTGCTCTTCCTCAGAGAAGGAAGCCTGGTTATTATGTGCAGGCTCAGGTGAGAGTGAATTCAACAGCCTGGGACTGTGGGTGGGTGCAGATGCACCCACGGACTGCTACAGCACATGATTGCAAGATCACACAGCAAAAAGGTGTTTAGAGGGAGTGAAAGGCAGAGTCCAGGGAATCCCCACAGCAGTGAAGTGAGGTTTAATTGCTTTGGCAAAGCTTGCAATTTACACTCATCTCCATAATGCAGATAAAGTGTTATGAGGTAGTTGTATAGTGCAGTCACCATACAGGTGACTGCACCATACCACAGGAGAAGACACAGAAAAATATTTTGTTTTCAGGACCATGTCAAACCTAATTTTTACTTGTCCATTTTCTTTTCATTTTCCACTGTGATTGTTTTCATTTGTGCTTGCTCACGTCCACAAGTTTGTACAGTGAGCTAAGTGGAACATCTGCTTATCACTCATTATTTTTTTGCTCATTTATGCAGGCTTCGTTCAGTGTGATGGATGGGGTAAAACCAATTAAAAATAGTTTTTGTTTATGGAAGGAATACACCCATCTGGGAACACCTTACTTTCCTAAGAATGGACCACTTTGGAATACTCTACCTCAGCAGACAGCCAAGCATGCATCAGTAGAATAAACTATCTTCCTCACAGTTATCTGTTCTTGCTGGGATCTTGTATCAACACTTAAAGAATGAATGCCAAACATCACATGAAAACATTATTAAATGCTCTACATTTATTATCTCTTTAGCAGTCTTTTTAATTGATAGAAGTACTTGCAATCATTCCTGTTTTTTATTTTATGTTTATTGCAATACTTTTCCTTGGCAGGAAAACAACTGTTACTGCATGTAAGAAAAAGCTATTAGAAGAAATTTAGCCCCATGAGCACTTATCTAGGTATTTGTGTGGCCCCTGGCTATATGAATGTGCTCTTATGCAATAGGATTTAGTAATCTGCAAACAGATTTAATGAGTGCCAACCAAGAGCTCCCTAAGCAAACCTCCACACATGACAAATCAAATAATCAAATCAAAAATAGAAACTCATAAGGCTAGAGTTTTATAGAAACATTATTTCACTGTTGTGTTACATAAATCCCTGAAGAGTGAAGAAACAGAGGAAACTGCTTGGTAAACAGGCCTAAAAATTCTATCCTCAAATAATTCAGTGACTCAGGAATTTCTGTGAGACACCACATACCTGAGTTCACAACTTTACCATGTCCTATTCTGACAAGAGTTTTGAACTTGTTTCTCTGTGCAGGGGAAACTGCCTGCACTGCAGAGAAAAGCAGACCTGTCCAACAGCAGCTCTTTGAGGGTAGGAGTGTTCCTTGTGTCACAAAATGCATGGAGGCATTTTGTTCACAACAGAACTCCTATTGTTGTACCAAATGACAAGGTTGAATAACTTCTCACCCCCAGAGGCTGCTAACCAAGCTCTGTTACAGCTTAGTGCTGCTCTGGGAAAAGCTGAGGCATTTTCTCTAGCACACTATTAAACAGAAGTTTCTCTCCCCGTTTCACTGCTGGCTGGGGTGCAGGACCTTCCTGCTCATGCTTTTCTCTACCAAAAAGTTCTGCAGAGTCTAGCAGGGGTAGGACTTCAGTTTTCCTGCCTTGAGAACCTAATACCAGCATACTTTGCCCCACACCCCCCATGTTGAGCCACAAGGGCTTTCAGCACCATAGCTGAAATTGATTTTGCTCCTCAAGAATATACTTTCAAGCACATTTTTCTTGCATTGATCAGGGAAGTTTTCACTTGTAAAATGTTTCCAAGTTAAACTGATCTAGTTCCTCCCTCCCAAAGCCATCCATGATGTTTTTCTGCTTTACACAAAAGCCCCACAGTGCACCAACTCAACTCTGCTCTTCTAAGATACCCTTTAAGGCATCTTCCCACAGATGATTGAATCTGAACTCCAGATGTCCGCAGGCACAACCTGCAGCAGTAGATAATTAAAGTACAAGCAAAACTGTATGGATTTGAGTATGGACCTGCAGATTTTCCTGGCTTGAAGCCAGAGCCCGGTAGACCCTGTCAAGGATGAAAGCAGAGTTTTATGCCCTCAGTGGTCAAAGCTGAGGATAGATTCAGAGACTATTTAAAAAGCAAAAAAATCAGTTTCTGGTAGAGAAATCAGAGGAGGAATACCACCACTGTGTTGCCATGAAATGAGAACGTGCCAGAGGCACAGTCAATATGGGAGTATTTTCATCTGACACAGCCCAAGAAGACTCAGGTCCATAACACCTCAGCTGTTCCCTTCTCAGAAGGGAATCACCACCATCCTGCAAGCCTCCAAGGGGTACAGCCAGTTGCACCGATAGATGCTCTCTTCCCTAGAGCCTCTGGGCAAGTTTACTTAAGAAGTAAAAGCAAAACACATCCCCTTCCATCTCTTCCTCTGCTCCTGGCTATAACATTTCCCATGGAGCACAAGAGCTTCTCCAAAGTTTCCTCCCCTGCAAGTCCAGAACGTGGGTCATGCTTCAACCAAGTCTCTTGGTCGCAGATCTGCAGCTGAGCTCCTGCCAAGGAAGTTACCAAAAAAGCCAGGTAGGAGGCAAGTTACTGTGTAGCCCCATCTTCCCATTTCTGCCACAGAGTCACCCCCAGCCTCTGGCAAGGCTCTGAATTTCCTTGTTTGCTTGTTCAGCTCCACCCAACACGTGCCTCTGCAGAAAGATGGCTGAGGGGCAGACTTAGCAGCAGAGGATTTCCTTTCAAGGAACAAGCTTAGCATGAGCTCTAGAGCATTAAAGGGACACCCTCTTCCTCATGCTTATTTCAGGAGCTAATACCTGATCCAAGGCTATATTTAATGTATTTTTCCTCTAACAAAACAACTCTAAAGCCATCTACTCCTTCTTATCAGTGTTGCCAAACTGAGACACTTCCTTAAAGGGTAGGTGGAAGATCATGGGGACCTTTACTCTTCAACAGAAGGAATTTTATTACAAGCTGCTCTTTCGTTTTTGTTCTCCATTCAGCATACATGGCAATGTCATCTGATGTATTCACAATTAATTTCTGGAAAACTGTTATCTTAGTTTATAGCCTTGGCACAGACACTTTGCACTGCCATGAAGAAAACAAATGCATGGGATAAAACAAAAACATCTTCCAGCACTGGTCTTCTCCAGTCGTTGATTTTAGTTGGAACACACTTCCACAGAGCTGCCTTCAGAGACACCAGCAAGAGAGCTCCACCTGGAAGGGCACATGCTCTTCCTCCACTATATTGGCTGGCAAGGCACTGAAATGTGGATCCACAACTCCCATATCTGAGACTTGCCAGGAGAGCTGGCACATGGGCAGAGGAGACGTAGCTGGTGGGAAAAGAAAATATGTGAAAATGGGCTGTATTTTATTTGCTGAGAAGGAAGAGTGAGGAGAAGACACTCAGGTCTTGCTTCATGAGACCCCCTGCTCCCAAAAGGGGAAACTTGCTGCTTACACCAAGTGTGGCTGTCATCCCATTCTGGTTCAGACTCTCAACCTCCTTTGCAACACATCAGCCTGGAATCAGCAACCCTATAAACAAGGACACTCTCAGATGGTCACACTGGGTTAGACATTAAATGTCTCTATATGGCCAAGCCATATATAGAGGAGAGACAGAAAAAGAGGAAGAGGGAAAGATTCCTGCAGAAGGAGATGGCACTGATCTACTAAAGGCTCCAGCCCAGTTCTCTTTAGAGAGAAGTGCTTCCCTCACTATAATGTTTACATCAGTACATGCAGTATTCCAGCTCATCTCTTGCCTTTTTAGAACCCATGTTAGCAGCTAAATGCAGGCATACAGGGCACTGAGCTGATGCCAGTGCATCACTGCCAGACAGAGGGAGTGTGTTTTAGGGCTGGATCCAGCCACACCTGCCAGGATGCCCACAGAGCCACACTCCTCACATGCCAGCATCAAAGGGGTGAGTCTAGACTCCCCTGCCCCAGGGTATGTGCAGCCTTGCCAAGGCCATGCCGAGACTGTTTAATCCTATTAAAGCATAAGCTGGAAGTACATGATACTCATTAAAGGAAAATAGCCTGCTTTGTTCCTGAGATCTGAACCCCCCAGCAGCAGACACCGAGGGATAACTCACCATTATTGACCTCTGCAGCCAGGGCTTGCCATTCCCTGCTTCACTGTCAGGAAAGATCTCCCAGCCCTGCTCTTTGCTCCCATATGAGAACACAGATTTAAGATCCCTGTTTAGGACAAGTTCCAGAGCTAAAGCACACATATTTCCAAAGGAAATTGCAAATATGAGGGTCCAGCTAAGCCTTTGGGTACTGCTTTACAGGCATGTAGGGTCCATACAGAACCACAGCCCATCGTCACTGTCCCCACACTGCCCTTCTCACTGAAAAAGTACCACTGAAAAATATTAGCTGGTTATATAAGTCAACAAGCAAATCTTTTAGGAATAGTAATTATTTAGCAAAAGGTTAAAAAAAGATCTAGGGAGATGGGCTGTTCAAACTCATCCAGATCTCTTAATGCGTGGAAGGGGTAGGAATTCAGTAGCATGTGGAGTTTGTCTGCAGCATCCAGCTAAAGTGCAAGATTCAAGATTTCCAGTGGTTTTAGCTGTTTCCAACATTTTATTTAATCTCTGGAACTTCTGAAATGTGAAGTTTTCCCCTTCCAAAACTGTTTGAGGTACTTGTGCTGCAGTGCAGCACACACTGTTGATTCCATATCACCTGAGTAAGGAAGTGATGAAATCAGCCTTGTTGCTTTTATTCATTCCACCTATAATGAGCTGAAGCAATTCCTTCCAACCTCTTGCCATTTGAAAGACAGAGCTGTTTGTATCCAGGTAACCAGTGTGGCACCACAGAGCTTGCTGCAGATGTGTGCCCAGGGACACATCTCCCCTGATGTGAAAGGACAAACCCTCCTGAAGCAGTGACACACTGACCCTACAGAAGCCAATATCCTTGTCTGCCACATTCCCCAGAGAATCTGGTGGGGGTGTCCAGGTACTGGGCTGCTTTGTGGATACATAGAGCTGTGCAGCAAGCCCCCTCCCTCCCCCCCAAAAAACAAAAAAACCACAACACAACCAAAAACAAAACAAAGAGGAAAAGAAGCAGGGGAACAGCAGCAAGGGGAAGAAATACACATTCATGTAACCAAGAGTTAAATGGTTTTCATTCCTTCATGCATATTTCCATTCTTGTTTCTCTGCATGTCCAAGTACCAGAGCATTGCCTCCCTGTCTTTTGATAACAGAAAGTCTGCGCTCAGTAATAGCCACAGAATCTGTTACTTAAAGGGACTACCAGCTGATCCTGCTGCCCTGTCCCTCAATCAAGGGAGCAGTCATTCTTCCCCTCCCCTAGATGCTTCCTCAGGTAACTCCCTTTCAGCTCTTCATCAGGGTATTAAATTCTCTCTGTTGCTGAAGAATCACCACAGATTTTTCCATGCTCTCTGCATCCACTGACTGTTATATAAAGCAGAAATTTCCCATTCTCCATACCCAAGAATTTCCTTTAAAAAATGTGATATCTAAAAAAACCCCATGAACATAATTTTTCACAACAATAAAAAACAAACCAAAGAATGACACAACACTCCCTTCACGTAGCCAGCTGTGAGCGGTTTGGGTTTTTTTCAGAGCCTGTGTAGTCAGTTATTTCTTAAGAAGGTGCTTTACATGCTCTCCAAGGCTGCATTCATACTATCCCACATATCCTGGCAGTTGCTATGGAAATCATTCCTCCGTAAGCTGATGTGCGAACGCAGGTCTCATTGCTGAGCAGAGAGGCTAAAGGTGTGCATGAGTCAAACCATTTGCTGTGCATTATTCCCCTGCAGCCTCGCTGCTGCCGGGGCACAGCAAAGGAACAATTAGTGCCTGTAACAAGGAGCTGCAGAGTTAGCTCTGCTGATGGTCACAGGAAAGCTCTGCCTGTTACCTGCGGCCAGGCACGATTTAGTCATCCAGCTCACCTGCTCTGGGTGCCACAGGATACAGGTTCAGGAGGCACACAACAATTCATGATGTTTTTAAACATTTCAGGGAGAAGGTAAGTCACAATGCACCATCACTGCTACAAGGCACACAGTCCCCTGCACTGTGGTCCCTCAGAAAAGTCAGTGATAAAATCAGGCTTTTGGCAAAGACCTGCTGGTGGCTACAGAGAGGCAGAGAGCGAAGAGTGCTGGAGATCCCTCTGACTCTGGTGAAGCAGCAAGACCAAAAGGGAAAAACCATCTACAGCAATAGAACTTCACATATGCTGTGTTTGGCAGCTTGACTAAACTTGGTTTTCAAGCTCCTGACTACCAGTGAATAAGCACTAAGGGGGATATTGGAGTACTCCCAGTCAAAACACAGCCTGATGCCAGCAGGCACTTCTCAGAAACAACTGCTGGCCTCTCCCAAAGTGAAGGAGGAACCTGGTGCCTCCAGGACTCAGGCCCTGACCACGAGTGCAGATGCAGCCCTTGGAGCAGAGGGCACATGGGGCAGCTGCAGAGCTGCTCCATGCCCCACTCCAGCCCAACACCAGCACTGCCCTGCAGGTGGGATGCTGGGAACACTTCAAGACAAGCATCCCACACCCTTTTCTTTCCCCTCCCCTGGAATACTTGGCAGTAATTTTCATAGATATATCGCAAGAAGTACGTCTCAGGGTAGTCCCCATGCCTTAGTGGTTTCTTAGTTCATCTCTTCTGCAGCCTGAGGGGAGGAACTGGGATCAAAGATGGAACAAGGGGTGTAATGAACTCAGATTTACAGCAGGTTTTTAAGGGGGGAGAGGGGAGGGTTTTTTTGGCAAATGTTAGATTTGCCATCTGAATAGTCAATGTTTTTTCTTTCAGCCTTTCTTTTAAAAAGCTGTAGCAGACAAAGGCAGATCCATCAAAAAAAAAAAAAAACCCCAAACATGGGATTTTTTCCTTCATCCCCCTCAAGAAATTGCTCCTGCAGAAGAGCAACAAGTAGTCCATCACACAAACTTCAGTTTTCTATTCATGTCTTATCTCCTTTCTCACTACTCTGCAGGAAACAGGTGCTATACACAACCTCTCCTCTGAATTATCTTCTGTACTAAACATGAGGGAACTCTCAGAAGCCAAGCTAACAGCTTTAATAAGAGAACCACAGAAGCTGGTGAAGTTTTACACCACCTTTTTTTTTTCAGTCACCCAGGGGAATGGTTGCTAGTTGAAGAACAGACTCCAAACACCCAAACAGAGGTCTAAACTTCCCTAAAACACCTCAGATCACAAATGCAATAATCTCAAAGCACAACTCCTGTGAGGCACATTATAAATGACAAACACAGTAAACAGACTGCAGCATATCAGTGTAAACAAAGCAAGCATATCTCCCTCAACAGTAGCCCAAAATAAAGATAGCACTTACCTCATTCCAGGGCTGAAAAGGAGTCTGCTTCACCTAAAGCTGCTCCACTCCTGCTTGCCTTCTCAAGGGAGATGGTCTGGGCTCCTCTCCTCTCTTATGAGCCACCTGCCAGAAGGTCAGCTGGTCCCTGTTCCTGGTCAGCACAGCTGAGAACAGGGTGGCTGGGATTTAAAACAAAAGAACACAGTTAATGATTCTTTATAAAGATTTTTGTAGCTTTAACTATCTGTGAGCTGTAATGGGCATTTTTCTGGCATTTTTCTGATCTGTTTTTTACAATGATCAATGACTCCTAATATTCTAATAAACTCATTTATTGGAAATACAATGATAAGCAAATAGAAGTGTTTCCAATTGCTTTAAGAAGATATTGTATGAATGTGAATAAATTATGTTAAATCATACTATCATAGAGAAGTATCTTGTTTATTTATAAGTTCCTACCTTATGTAAATGAATGCCCCACAATTCTGCAGCCTGTGGATAGCTCTCTTTTGTGCTGTGATATGAACACACAAACTATGCCTCAAAAGCTTCCAATTACGTAGGTGGATTTGGAGAATACAAATGACATAAAAAACTAGAGGGATTTATTTCAGGAACAGCTCAATATGATAGAGTACAATATCAAAATTAGAGGTTATGAATTAGAGATTCACTTTCACTGTCTTGTTAGAAAGGGTATAAAAGAAACACTGAAGGAATAGTAAAGATATGGAAACAGCAAGGTATACATGTGCATTTAATAGGAATCATCACAATTCCTGTTATTTTTTAGTACAATGGCATTCATGGTGCATCATATTGTGACTGTAACTTTAAGAAATGTGATTTTGAAAGATTTTTTGTTCTGATCTGTTTATGACACTCCTAGGTGCAGGCACAGTGCCACCGTTAGAGGGACTGGGAAGAATTCATCTCATGTACATGAAAGCCAAAACCTACCTATTTAAATTATGAACAAGTTCCTGAATTTGCTAATCATTAGGGTTATTTCTCCCTTCTCAGCTGCATCATTTCATGTAAACTGTTTATTTCTTGGCAGCTCAGAGTGTGAATTTGAGCTAAAATGCTCCTTAAAATATTTGATTCTCTTCTGTAACAGATGTAAGGGAATTTAGGAATCCAGATCAATGAAGTGATAGATTGAATCCAATAGTTTTCTAAGATAATTTTCTTCAACAAAACCCAAGTCAAACTCAGAGACAAGAGTCTTTCAAATGTTAAAAAACATAATGTTTTCAGGGATTGCTTCATTATGAAGTGAAAAGTTATTACATGTCAAGAGGGAGGATGCACAACAGAGAAAGGGAAAGAGGCATTACTAACTCAAAGTTCTGCTAATTTTTGGTTTTCCTGTGGGACAGATGCTGTTTTTCTGCTTTGCATGAGAAGTTCTCTTAGTTATGGTAAAACTGCTCAAAAAAGGAGTTTTACCCCTCATCTTTGTAAGAATTCCACCCTAATATATGCGTATGATGACAAAAGAAGACACAAAATACACATCAGTGCCCAATCCTAAAATTAACCTGCGGGGGAGAAGGAGGGTTTGTCAGCAGGGTCCTGGACATCACAGTCTGTATGAGGCAAACCCTAAAACATCCAAAGCTCCCAGCTCTGATTAACTCCTGCAGGAGAGCAGGGCTCAGCACCAGGCAAGAGAGCCGAGTGCACTTCAGGGTGAGGCCATCTACCCACATGCCAGCAAATATTGCACTGCTCCTTTCAACTGACTCTATACACACGAATATCATGCAACAAATCTCATCCTCAGACCTCATCAGGCCACAACTGGTGCTCTCTTGGCTGAACATTATGCAACTTGGCCACACTTGACCAGCAACACACCCTGAGGGTCAGATATAGGGGGGATATTTTCATCTGACTAGACTGTTAGTGAAACCAAATACTATCCATCTTTCCCTGCCACTCCCCTTTGTTGCTGGATTTATTTTGTGAGAACAGTTGTCCTCTAAACAAGAATGAACTCATGTGGTTGTTTTTGTCATTTCAAAAATAATCCCAGAACCTGTTAAAGGATGATAGCATCTAATGCAATGTCTCCTGTCCTTCCACAGGGAAGGCACTGGACTCTGTGGTTTTTTCTCTTACAAAGCAAAGAAAGTAAGTGATGTTTCCTTCTCTTCTGTCTGAGCCTTTGGCCCTGAGTTCAAATCTCTGTCTGTGCACCAATTCAACTGATTCAAGATGGCAATATGCAAATTACCACTTCAAGAGGAAACCACTGGTTATTTGGCTGTTGGACACAGACAAGCTGTTGTGTGCATAACAGAATTGTTCCAGGTATTTTCCCTAAGTCCAGCATATCCAGGATGTGTATGAACAGGACATATAATCAGCTGTGTCCCGGGGTTAGAAAATTGACTGATTAATGGAAATTCAGTTTCAGGTTAGTTATGTAAACCAGTAGAAAGGCATGTTCTTCTCAGAAGACTGATTCCAGATTAGTTGGAGCTCAGCTGGAGCATGGTGCTAATAATGCCAAAGTCATGGTTCAATCCTTGTATGGGCCATTCATGTAAGAGTTGGACTCAGTGATTCTTGTGGGTCCCTTCCAACTCAGAATATTCACAGATTCTGTGATTCTGAAGAAAGGTGTGTCAGAGCAACCCAGCAGAAACTTCATGTTAGTTGGCAGCAGTTCGTCTGCCTCCATTCGTGGGCAGAATAATCCTCCTTGTGTTTCCTCCTGACATACCCAGTATCAGCACAGAAGGCACATTGCCTTTGCAAGCACAAACTTGCAAGCACTCTGGAATGGGATGCACATGTCCCTTGTCCTGCTGTAACCTGGAATCCACCCTGATTTAAATGTAATTCAGAGACAGGGCTGCTACAGTTACACTTTCTCTCTTGCAGCGAGACACAGTGGCAGCTACTCAGTTCTGGTATATCTACAATGTTAGAAAACAGTAACTTGATACAAGAAAAGCATCAAGGGGTCTGAACTTACTGCTCAGTGACAGCAATTCCTGGTCTAGGACTACAGCTCCAGATGATGTTAGCATGACACATCCCATCCACAGTGGAGAATACACGATTGTCCCCATATGACATGAAAGGTGACACCGTCCACAGCACACAATTTTAGCCATTAGACATTTGTTATGAGTATCTAGCAGCTGCAGCTGGGAATCATTTCTAGCATGAAGATTCATTTCTTGCATTCCCTGTGCAGACACAGTAGAAGGGGGAGTCAACAGCTGCTGAGGTTTAATCCTCAGCCAAAACCCTGCAAACTTCTGACCCTACATGTTTTCCCTGGGCCTAGGGGCTCCATGAACCTGCAGCTCCAGAGGCTGTGGAGGTGGTGTTGCACTTGCTCTGATCAAGGGGTGTGTCTGTAGCTCCATGTTCAGCTCATAGTAGCTGTTTGCCCACTTCTCACTGATGCTCCTGACAGTTACTTGGCTTCTCTTTCTCACAACTATTATGACTGATAAACACATCCTGTAATTTCCTAAAATATACTATTAGGACCTATTCCCTTTCACGCCTTGAGCTCAAGCCATCTTAATGAGGGAGGAAATTTGCTAAGATCAAACAGAACTCTGCACAGTTCAGCCCAGCAGAAATGTCGCAGACAACTGTGCTTGCAAGATGGGAAAAGATTGTGGAAACTAATCTGTGCTTAGAACAAGAAGCACTTTGTGAAACTTCAGAGAAGTTTTGTTTTGTCTCCTGTGAGCAGGACTGGTATTATTAAATTGTTCTTGTCAGCTGGGATGTCTTGTGGTTGAGGTTTTGTGTTTAGTTGACTTAGGAAAAACACTGTCCTGAAAGAGAAGTGAAGTCTTGGTACAAATTGTGCACTTCAACGTGGTGGTTTGTGGTAATTTTATTGCATCTAGGGATGATTTCCATATGGATGCTCTGCTTCATGTGACAGTTCTTGAAGAACTGTCTCACTGGCTGACAGCACACAACCAGGAGGACCAAAATGAGATGAATTTGCTGTGTGCTGGTCAAAGAGAGGGTGAAAATGTTGGTTTTCATCTTAAGAGAACTGAGGCAACCAGGGTCAAGTCCAGTACAACTGTGGCACAACCTTCTGTGAAGATGCTGAGGGTAACACCTATTTCATGGTTACTGGGTTTTCAAAAGCAGACTAACCTGTGATTTTGGGATTTCTCATTTCTGATGGTCCTCTTACATTGCAACAGTCAAGGGCTTCTTCTGTAAGCTTCTTTGTTTTGGACATATTAGCTTCAGCCAGCCGGGTTTTAGCTGCTTGAAGGTAAGAGCTGATTACTGGGGAAGCTTCAAACTCATTTATGGCACCTCAGGAGACTATGGATTTTAGGCAATAGACTTGAACTCATACAAGTTATGAACTGAAACCTGTACTACCTGGAAAGAGAAATAGATATAATATTCTAAAATGCACAGGGAAAAGTTACCTCTTCATCCCCAAACCTTGGAATTATTTTCTTGAATGAAATGTTGGAAGCATGAAAATTTAAAATATTAATCAGTTTTGTATTTTTAGGCTTATAGTCTAAAAAAAGTCTATAGGCACCACATGGACTGAGAGCACCCATCTGTAACTTTGTAATAAAATGGACATACACTCAGACCAAGAGCCTGCAAGTGTCATGATTCTGTTTCTGAGTTGGTATCTAATCCCATCGGGATTTCTGATGGCTAAGTAATTGCTACAGCCCACTCTGCTTGGTTTTATTTTCAGTAAGAAATGGGTACTGTCATCTTAGAGTGTATTAGAGACCATTTTGAGAAGTGAACACTTCACTGGAGGATTTCTGTGCCAAGTCAGTGATTTTGGGACAGTCCATCAATGCAAGATGCCTTGTGTGTGTGAGGATGACCAGGACTTTGCTGAGTGTACAAAACAGCTATGGGATTGCTTCAGACTACTAAAGCCACTTACCTTGGCATTTACAGGTGACAGAGGCAACATTTTACAGTTTCAAAACTTTCATTTTAGCTTTTCTTTACATAAAAATGTCATTAGAATAGAATGCCAATGAAACTCTAATAGTCAATGATAGAGCGCTGCTGTATCTAGGAAAGCTGCTACATGTCCCTGGCACTATTCCTAGACAGGAAAATGTTTGTGGGTTTTTTTTCCCCATTCTAAAGGCCCCATTCAATATAGATAACTGACATCTCCCTGAGTGACAAATAACCATATTAATTAATGATCGTGTGAAACAAAATATGAAGAAAACATATACTTCAAAGGACTATTCACTGGTATGTGAGTGCCTCTAACCCCAATGGAGACATACAGAAGATGCACATATAAACAAAAGGGAGAATATGTTCACCATGATGGACAGAAAAAGGCCAGCCTGGAAAAAAGTGGAATGCATAGAGGGATTTTAAGAAGGATTAGAGATGCTGGTGGCAACTGCACTCAGTAAATTATAGTTGGATCAAAGAAAAATAGAATGCTTTGATAAGAGATTAAAAATGTCCTTCTCAAATGTACAGCTGTAATTAAAAGCAAATAAAATAACCCCATATTCAAGGTACTACTTTTTTTTCCCCTAGTTTTATTTATAAATTACTTCTGACACTCAGGGGAAAAGACAGCTTTTTCAATGTCTTCATTCTGTTACAACCAGCTGCCAAATAAACATGCAATCATTGTTTTCATGAATATATCAAAAGTTCTGGTGGGGGCCATGGGCTTCAGTTGCAGGTGGTATAAATTTTAGAAAAAGTAGGTGACATACTGCTGCAAAAACATAAAGACATTACCCAGACAGCAAGGGTGCTGCTTATCTTGGGTTGATAGCTAAGTATTTACCAAGTTGTAATAAAGAGAAAAGCAAAATTGGATTTGCTTTCATCTATTGTCTAGAATAATTTCTTTCCCAAGAGCATAGTGAGCATGTGCACTATTGTTTATGCAGCTTAGGAAAAAAGAGTAGTTCTTTGAAAAGTCAGTAGAAAATTAAGCAGTAAAGTCATGTTACTACAAATGTGAATATGCTTTCATCATGTTACACTAATGTAAAAGTTGCCCTTTTTTTCTTTTTTTGTCAGCCTACAGCTGGCATGGGAAGATGCATTATGACTGTTTCCCTTCAGCAGCAGAGAAGCAGGCACCCCAACATGCATCCTTCAGTGACTGGGACCACAGAACTATTGATTCAAGCAGCTGCTTTATTCAAGGCAATTCAAATCTGAGCATTTTAATGCTGCAGTTGTCTAGAAATTGTCTTCTTGGAAAACTCACCTTCACATGACTATTCCTCATTTCCAAAAAAGTTGTTCAGACAGTAAAATTCAAACTGGGCACTGTGGCCGTATGTTTTTCATCTGAAGATTAAAATTTACCATTTTCCCAGACTAGTTTCTGGTTGTACAAATTTGTAAGTTGAAAGTTCTCTGCACTTGGCAAGTGCTTTTAGTGGTAGACTTGACTTTCTCAATTACCTGGTGCTGAGGGATCTGATGTTTTACTCGGGATTAATTTGTTAGGTTCAACAGCCTGGAGTCTGCTTCACTGCCCTGCGCTACTGTGAATGGTGCTGTAGTGCCTGGAGAGCTCATTCCACTGAGCACTTATTACTGATGAGAAGATGCTTTTGTCGTCTCATCAATAATCTATGGTTGATATTGAATGTGATCCTGCCCTAAAAATCCTTAGTGAAAAGAGCCCAATTCCCAGTCTCATCAGCACTAAGCTGTACAAGTTCCCATGAAATCTCAGCCATGAAGCTGAGGGAAGCATGGATGCAAACTGCTGGGATTCATCAAGTTTTCCTAGAAGTGGCATTACAGAATGTGTGCATGGAGTCCCTGTGTTTGTGCTTCAGGGACAGAGGCTGCACATAGCAGTAGCCCTCAAAAATCAAATTATCATTGTTGGACATAGAATACAGCTGTAGTGATCTTAGTGCTGGGTAGATGTTCAAAACACACAACAGTGCATTATTTTGGCTCTTTTTGGAATACAGTTCTTCTCTTGCTCCTGATTTGTTGATTGACTGGCTTTTGAGCAAAGCAACATCTCTCCTATCTTCCATCTGTGCAAGTCTCTAGGTCACCTGTAGGGATTTCTGACAGGAGGTGACAAATGTCATCTATGTCTCAAGTGAATTTTCCCCCCAAAAGACAGAGAAAACATTTCTACTGATTTCTTTGATTGAACACTAAAAGAGAAGTTGCCCAAAAGGAAATTGCAAGGATAATCACAAATTCACCTGTGCCTGTGTCTGATCTCAGCAGTGTAGCATTCTGAGCCAATATATGCAAACCTAAGAGTTCAGACTGCGACCATGTGTTTGGCCTCTGACAAATAAGGCTTAAGAATATTGAAAAAAGAAAAGGAAAAAAAAATTCCATACCTATTTGAGCTGGAATTCAGACAGAGCTGTAGTCAGTCAGAGATGTTCAACACTTCCTTGCTTCAGAAAAGCCAGGAGCCCGGTGGAATGTAGACATCCAGTGTTTCAATATTTCTTTTTCACTTTCTGCCAAAACTAAGAATTGCAGAGAGACTGTATGAAGAAAACAAAATAACTAGCCAAACTGTGCTATGTCTCACAAGCTGCAGTTTCTTGGCAAAGCACCTGGTGATTTCTCATTTCCTTCAAACTAGTTCTCTGACTCATGCTGCTTAGTGGGAAAGCAATGCCTTTTCCCTTCTTCATCACACACCACCATATGAAAACATAAGGTTACTCAACAGAATTTACTGGTGCTGAAATAAAGGCAACCCAGTGGTCTGAAGCCAAATGTCAGAGAAGGCAGTGGCCTCTTCATTGCCACTCAGGCAGGAACCTCTGGGAATATATTCACTCCTGTCGTCCTTGGCCATCTGAAAATCTGGGCAGTGATAAATGACAATGCCTTTCAGTATCTCAGTTTCTTAATTCTTTTCCTTGTATCCATGAGAAAAAGGAAGCATGTATTTGTGTTTCTTTGCCATGAAATTTAGTGTTTCATTTAGATCAATGCCATCCTTCATCCTCTCTATTGATGTCCTAGGGGGAGGAAAAAGAAGGCCCTTCCTGATTTTTCTATGATTTTAGAGTGAGAACAGCCTCTGCCTCCACTGTCTTTGCCACGGCTGAAAAAAAAAAGAAGAAAAATAAGCAGAGCTCATTGCAAATTTCTCACAGGGTTTGTGAATTAGACATGGGCAGAGCTCCAGCAAGAACTGGCTAGTCCTGGTCCCAGCCTAGTCACCTCTCTAGCTCCTTTGGATAACAAAAGATTTTGGGGGAAAAGGCCTATCCCTTATCCTAGCCTGGATATGGTCTCCTAATCCAGCTGGCTGGGGTGTGAAGATGTCTTTGCTGAGACAAAATAGCTATGGGGGAGATTTTTAGCATTTTCCTTTGTGAAACAGCAACTTCCTAAAAATAGTGTCTGCAGATGAATACATTGCAATTTGCAGACCTAGAGAAACCAGCTTAGATCACTCACTCCTCTTTCCCCCTTTGCATGCACTCCCTTTGCTTTCCGAACCTGAAATGAAACAGAATACAGAAACCCCATGCCAGTTTCACAACAGACTCCTGTCAAACTTCTCTGCTACAGAAGGACACAAAGTTTTTCTCCAAATTCATCACAGACATAAATTTGTCTCATTATAAAGCTTTAGAGGTAAAGATGCATTTGGGGTTTTTTGCTTGCCTCTTTAAATATATATTTTTTAGTTGTTGTTTTACTTACTCTCTTCTCTAAAATTAAACTCAAACTTCTTTTTTAGTATATGCTATGTACCTATAATAAAACTGACAAAAAAAGAAAAAATATTTTCTTATTCTATCTGTGGTCACAGAAGTATCTATCCTCTAGCCCCAAGAGGATGACCAACATATGATGTAATATAATTCCAAATTTGCATCAGTGTTTTTCCACCCTCACTGGTATTGTTGGAATCAAAGGAGATATTTGTTAAACAGCTTGGATAAAATTCCAACGATATCTTACTGCCAATGAAACCTTGTGAAAGGGGAGAAATAGCTTTTCAGCAAATTTAATGTGCAGCAGATTTACACATTTACATTTTAACTGCAAAATGTTAAAAGCAAAAATGAAACCCAAAATAATCAACCCTCTCTCCCAAAAATAAAAACATAAAAGGGTTGTTTTTTCTAGGTAATAGTGGTTTTAAAATTCCCCTCAAGCTGTTTCTAACATTATAGTGGATATGATTCCAATAAACGAGAAAGGAGAGGCTGCCTGAGTGCATGTCTCACATGCATGTCTTATAACAGAGTTGTGACACACTACTGTTTTGCTAAGAGATTACAAAATCAATGCTTTATGAAAACAGTCTCATATTTTAAAGAAAAATCTATCCAATCCTTTATCACCTTGATTCCCTGAGCTCCCTTGTATTCACAAGAAGCAGGAGTCTCCCTCAGGTAGAGCATCCACCTGGGCTGCATCCAAAGATATCATAGACCACCTTGAGTGCCAGGAAAGCAGAGAAGCTCCTTTTCCTTTTTTTCTTAGCTCCCAAGATGTTTTGACTGGTTGAAAATGATGAAAGAGTTAACAACAGGCTTGCTGACCTGACTCAGTTCTGAGAAAACAGGGGGAAGAGTTAACCAAAGCTTTATCAAGACAGAATCAGACAAGTTCCATGAAACGGATGCCAATCTGGGGGCTAGATGCAAAGCAAGTCTTTTCTAAATGTGTTTGTGCAGCATGGAAGGTCTGGTTGAGAGTAGCATTCATGTTAGTGCAGTTTACTTGGGTCTTGTCAAAGGCTTTTTATTTCATGGCATATGTTGGTATGATTAAAAAGCATGCATTGTATGGAATTAAAAGGATGCACTTTGGAAGAACTAAAAGTTGGCTCACTGACAGATTGCAAAGTGGTGAGAGTAACGAGTGGAACTATTTCCAGCAGATTCCCACAAGGATCAGTTCCTGGTATAACATCGTTTAGTATTTTCATCACGTGTCCAAACAGAGATGTAAAATCAGTCCTAGGATGGTTGGGGGCTGGAGCACTCACAGTCTGAGAAATGGCTGGGAGAGCTGAACTTGTTCAGCCTGGAGAAGACAAGGTTCCAGGAAAAGTAAAAACAGCCCAGGAGGAGATTACAAAGAAAGCAGAGCCAGGCTCTTTACAGGGGTTTATGGGAAGAAAATGAGACTCTATGATCATAAATTGAAAGTGAAGAAGTTTCAACTACGTATAAGGAAAAAGAAACTGCAATTGAGATCAGCCATTGGATCAGAATGTCCAGGGATGTTATGAAATCTCTTTCCTTGGAGGTGTTTAAGATCTGATTGGATGAAGCCTGGAACAACCATACCTGAATTCAGTTTTGATCTTGTTTTAAGTAGAAACTTGGACTGAATGGCTTCCCAAAGTCTTCCCTTGGGAGGAATGTGATTTGGTTGACTCTGCCTGGAGACTGATTTGGGCATCCCGTTGGATAACTACTTCAACATGTGCTCTAATGTAAGGCTACAGGGAAGAACAATTGTTGGACATTATTTGGTCACTGCTGGCAAGAGCCCACACAAAACCCAACACCTTTGCAAAGTGGAATTCCTAAAGGAGGAGCAGCCAGTTGCAGGTGACCCTCACTTCCTCAGGTACAGCCTGAGGAGCCTTGCACTGCTGCCTGATGCAGCTCTCCAGTGCCTCCTGAGCTGCTGCTTTTGCTATGGAAGTGGAGTGAAGGACAGCTAGGACATGGATTATATCCTGTGCATGCTGTGCAGCATTTCAGAGCGGTGTTTCTATCACCCAGAACTATAGCAGCCCCTTAAATTTATAGAGAATAAAGGGCATTGCACTACTGGGGTAAGAGGGAGTACGTAAGGGCTTTTAGGCAAAGCTGTACCAAGATTCAGTAACTGGAGGCTTTAAGTTAGACAGTGGGAAATTCTAACTAAAAATAAAGTTTAAAAATGCCACAGCTTCTCCAGAGTGAAGGGGAATTCTCCCTTGTTGCTAATCAGAAGTACTGGCCACGCTTTACTGCAGAGCAAGTGGCCAGTGCTGGATCACGCTCAGGTGGCCAGGATTTGCAGGCAGGCACTCGCTGTTCTCTGCTTTAAGTACTTCTGGTTTCCTGCCTGTCTTGGAGTTATTCTGGAGTATTTCTGAACAGTAGAAACCTTTAAGACAACTCCACACTTTCAGAGAAAAGCCTTTTTGCAGTAGCTGAGGGAATAATGAACATCATCTGCCTCACACAAATGTGGTCAGAGGTTACATGAACAGCATCAGGAGAGGTGTGCTGGAGCAGCAGGACCCTGATCTGTATTGCTAACTAGAAAGGCAAGCAGCCAAGAGATACACCCATCTGACCTCAGATAACAACCCCTCTGATGTGTTTTCCTGCACTTGCTTATTAGCTGAGATCCCTTAAGATGAATTAGCTAGATTAACATGTTGTAGAAATGCCATTGTGATAAAGCTCACAGCCTCAGATACATCCAAACACCTTGTTTTTAAATAGGAATCAAAGCTGTATTTCTTATATTATGTGAAATACCCAACCCTTATGTAATTTGAAGAGGCTTTATTTTAAGCTTCTCTGAAGGGATGCAACTATTGACTCATTGCTGGTTTGAGTTTTGACATCAGAGAACTGTGTTGGCCAGAGTAGCAACTTGCTAGGCTATGATTTCTTTGTTTCTTCAATAACAGTCTGAAAAAATGGAAAAATTAACCTCATCTTTTAATCCAATAATTTCTTACATTCTACTTGTGTACTTGACTAGCTTCATATTCCTAGGTAAAAAAGTTTTGTGGGATTTTTTTCCGCTGAGAAGACAATGTATACTTCCTTTTAGCGGTTTTAAATACAAAAATACACATTGATAATAGTCTCTAATCAGATGACATAGCAATTCCCTGACCACTTTAGAAAAAGCAGACAGGCACATATATTGCTATGTTGAAAAAGTTAGAACATGAATAGTACAATTTTCATATCATAGTTGATTCATTCCCAAATCAGTTAACTACTTGACAAAAGTATCAAACAGTACATGTTAGACAAATAAAAGTGTTTTCTGTCTTTTATGGAAAACCAACAGCTAAAAAGAAGGAGGAAGAAATAAAAGCATTTCTTGCAACATGCAGTTATATACTGCTCTGTTGCATGTGGATATATAAGGTGTGCTGGGTGCACACACACATAGCAAAATAAACAAACAATGATTTGTTTACAAACCATTCCACACTAACACACCCAGGAGGAGCAGTCTGTGGGTCACTGCTTCTTCTGTGTCCCTTGCTTATGAATTTATCCTTGGCTGCACACACGTGGAAGAGGTTGCTGGCTCAGTAACCTCTTGGGTGCAGAACCACTCCTCAGCCACTGATGTTTTCATACCTTTACTTATTTAGCAGCAGGAAAAGGACAACAGGCAGCCAGGCACAGTGGCATCCAAGGGCAGCATCTGTGGGTGCATGGGCAGAGCCAAGGGCAGAGAGCTGGAAAATGTAAGACAGACAAGTTGAGCAGTGACCCCACTGAGAACACAGTAGTCACACTCTTGACGGGAGGCAGCAACATTGTTTGTATCACACATGACACTTTCACTCTGCCATTAATCACTTAGAAAAATTAATTGCAAATATTCTTTTCTCTAGTTAGGCAGTTCCATTTTGGTGGCAGGGAACAGGGTGTGCCACAGTTTTCTCCCTGCCATGCTGAGCCTACTGTTCTTTGGTGTATTCTCTGTGGAGGATTTTAGTGACAATATCCAGTTGCCTCACACCTTGCAGATGATTGCTCTGCCCTTATCCTTCAGTGGAGTGGCAAGAGTTGTTCAGATTCCTGTTACACGTCGCCCACTGACCATCTGCTATTACCACCTTTAACGAGAAATCACTTGATGAAAGGCAATTGAGTGGTTACCATCCAGGACAAGGTTACAAACTCATTATGCTACTTCCCCCTCCAATATTAAGCAATAGTGATAAGCCAAGAGTCTTAGCTGATACAAACCGGTGCATTTCTGCTATTTCAATAGTGTTGCCTTTGTTTACATGACATTTAGCTTAAAAGCATTTACTGTTAGGTTAATTTAGATTCCAGCCTTTGGTTAAAGTGGGTTTCTGGGTGCCACCGTTTTAAAATAAAAACTTAGGATAATCAAAAAATATTCTGTTTTTATTATTCTTTTAGTCATCATGGATGAGATGCTTTAAAGATGAATAAAGCGTGGTGTTTCGGTACTCATGAGAACTTGGTTTCTGTTTCCCCTCAGAGCACTGAGGTTTCCTGTAAAGCTACTCTGGCTCTGGATCTGTGCACCATTTGCAGAGGAAGATCTATACGCTTAAAGCTTCCACATTAGGTTTTGCTGAGTCAGTTTTATATACCAAGCTGCTTAAAAAAAAAAAAAAAAAAAAAAAGGGACAAGTAAGCTTCAAAAAAATGAGTCCAGAGGAAGTTCACAGTTCCTTAAACAGTTTTTGTTCTAAAAGTTGACCTCTACATTTCTCTTTCTGCATTATGCCTCCACTGTGATCTGTTTCCACTAAACTAGAAGCATTCTATGCAGCCATCCTGTTAGGGCTGTGGATTTCAAGACAATCTCCTAAATAAAAATCAGACAACTGAACAGATTGAGGTAAGCTATTAGAACAGAAGAAAAAGCCAGAGCTGCCTGTTCTGATAGAGACATTTAACAGGACTACAAAAGTGCAGTGAAAAAATGCCTGGCAGTGTGATTCAGAACATACCACTAGGGGGGAATGATAGCATTGCTGTACTTAAGTTTGAAAAAAATGTTCTGAAAGGTTGTGTTGCTAGCACATACTCTATTTTCGTTCTGGGACTCATCCTCTAAGGTCATATATATTCTGAGTGGTAAAGAAACCACCTGATGTCCAGCTTCATTTCAGGGAAAGGGAGGGCATAGGTATGATGGGCACTGGAAGACAAGTTTGGATGTACTCGGATTACTGGGGGATAGTTCAGAGGAGAGACACCTTGAAAGGTCAGTGTCAGGAATGCAGCAGGCTAATGATGCTAATGATATAAACAACACCCGAGATAGGTCTCGATTTGGTGAAGCACTCATGTACACGTTGTCCTTGAAGCACCTGAGCTGCTGTATTCATTTCAGCCAGGTGACCTGCCTCCCTCACCAGGCAGGAGCTCCAGGAATTGCACCATCACAGAACCCGTTTCTTGGCATTTATCCACATTCTTTGAATGCAAAGATTAGTGCATCTTCCTCTAATAAAACTGCCTTCTGCTGATGGTCATTCCCCTGATTCCAGACAACTCTGATTCATAGCATAAGAAAAGCTTTCCCAAAGGATTCAATAACTCTTTTTCCCCAAAACACACACATCATCTGCATATATTTGTGTGTATCTTATCTTATCCTAAAAAATAAACAAATTACTTCTAGACCCCTATTCTCTCATATCCATAAGGAAAATACTGCCTGAGAAAACTGTACTGAGTTTTCCACCTTTATTTATTTATTTATTAAAATTTTGCATACTAGGACGCTGTGCCATGGTTTAGTTGAGGTGTTAGGGCATGGGTTGGACTCGATGATCTTGAAGGTCTCTTCCAACCTAGTCATTCTGTGATAATGTGATTCTGCAATTTATTATTTGGCTTATAATCGTTGACAAGGGTCCAGAAAAATACAAATCTTACTGTTTTGATATCTTACACTGACTGTAACTTATCATGTCATAGGCCCATTTAGCACCAGAGACATCATTCTGGTATAGTAATCCCTTCAGAGAATTCCTTCCAACAAATATAGAAGACTGTGATCATGATGAGAAAAAACCTTTCGCCTAAAAGTGTTTATCATCCAAGAATAAATAGCAATGAAAACAATGGCTTTTCGAGACTTGAGAGGTAATAATCCATTTACCAGGAAGATATTGCTATAAGCACTTACCCTTTCCAGTGACTTACAGCCATCTGAATGTCAATTAAAAAAAGGGAAAGAAGAAGAAGATGAAGTTATAACGCTGTCTAACAGACAGCTGTCCTAGTGGGCACTGGGAGCGCGGGATGGCTCGCATTGCTGAGCGGTGCAGTCACTGCCAAAGGAATGATGAGCTCACATTTCGTTCTGATCGCCACCCTGGTGGGTCAGGCTGGGGCTGTCCCCTCTCGCCCAGCTGACGCCCCTGGGCCGCCCGGACACCAGATCGGGCTCGTTAACGCGTCTGGAATGAGCGTGAGGCAGCGCGCAGCTGGCAGGCGCGAGGGGCACACTCGCATTCCCAGCTTGGAAGATTATCTCATTCAAGCTGCCGAAGATATATAAGTGCAGGCACTGTGGGGGGCCCTGCAGAGCTGGCCTGAGCCGGGGAGGTTTCAGCCATACAGGAGCACAGCCTTCCATCACCTGCAAATATGACCATGATGATGAAAGTAGAGGAGCTGGTAGGTGCAACCCTCTTTCATTTACTTACAATTAATTATTTTCTAGACTGTCATTAGACCAGGCAGAGAAAGACAACCTTTGTGGATCACTGAGTTAGCAGGTTATCAGCACTGCTGGGCTCTAGGTGCAAACCCTTACATACTCTTTGTTGTATTATTATATTTTAAGTTTTCCTTGGGAAAGGGTCTCACCACAGATACAACTAAACAACTGTTTGGATTTGGCATCACAGCACAGTTCACCAGGAAAAGATCAACCAAAACTTAGCTATTTATTTGACTTTGTTGTTGATTTTAATTTACATATATATTTTTAGAAGCCAATAATCTTATGATCACACTAAGTCATTCCAATCTAATAGGGGACTGGGATGACATATTAATGCAGGAAAACAACAGTATTTTATAATAGTAAATTAGCAGCTTAATAATAGTATTGTTTTCTAATAATAAACTAAGAGTTCCTACAGCCACTGACTGCGGTTCATGATGTAAAAGATTCTTTGAAAAATTAGGTCTAGACCACAAGTAATGCGACATTCCACTGTAGGATTCAGACTGTCTGATCTGATGGAGAAATTGGGAGGACAGGAATGATTCAGTAAAACACTGCATTTATTTTCCCAAATGGCTTTGTTAAGATACAACTGCCTAACTGGTTAATGCTGTCTTAAATTCTTTGGCAAGGTTCTCACAGTTTCTTCTGCATTAGACTCTATAACAAATACAATTTTATGAGGTAATCAAACAGAAAGGCAGTCCAGGCCACATGAACCACTCTCAAAATACACATCTGCCTCTACTAAGTTTAATAAGTTATCTCTTTGTACACACTTAATTGGGCATTAGAAATATTTCTGAAAACTATTGAAAGCTGTGCTGCTGCACAGCACCACATAGCTTCCACCCTTCTGCCACAAATGGGACTTTGGTACTGACAGCAATGGATCAAAACAGCCTTGAAATCACTGAGCAACCCAATTTAACTGGAGATGTGCCCCAGCCAGTTGCATCCCCAGCTAACCCAGGCACAGGTAGAATGTCACACACTCAGAGAGGGCAGGAATGAGGTGCAGTCAGCCCTAGGCAATCCATGTTCCTAGGTGGTGGCTACTGCAGTCAAAGATCCACTGATTATTTTATATCATGTTTGCATTTACAGGTGACTGGGAAGAAGGTGGAGGATAAAGAGACTGGCAGCTTCCTCCCTGAAGACTTCAAAAATGGAGAGTATGAAGCTGCAGTGAGATTAGAGAAGCAGGAGGACTTAAAGACAGTCCCTGAGCACTCACTGACCCGAGGTGATCTGGCTTATGAGAAGGAGAAAAAACTAGAAGCAGAGGTAGGCTCTTGGTTTTCCTGCTTGGATTTTTATCATCATGTATGCATTTCCTGCTGCAGTCCTTGAAGTTCTGCCTCTCTCCAAGTTAGAAATACATGCATGGTGAGCTAGAAAAACCCTTGGGAGACCACCACAAAAGGAGGTTGGTCTAAAGTCCACTGAAGACCACAGAGATCTGCTCACCTCTGTAGCCTGTGGGTGCAGTCAGTAACACTTGAGGCAGAACCTAAAGCATGCCCTAGACTGTCTGAGTGGAACCCTGAAATCTGCTGCCCAGGGGTCACTGCTGCTGGCTGGCAGTGAGGGGGGGCAATCTGAGCCAGTGAGACACCTTCAGCTTGCACACCTAATGACTGCTACCAAAAATAACTAACCCACAAAAGATGCAAGAGTGCATTTCTGAAGCCAGAAGCCTTAATTAACATGAAAATGTTCTTCTTATGAAAACACAGCATTACACTAACTGGCACATTTGGGAAGAACAGCTACAAATGAAACTTATACTGGTCTACAGAAAAGTATCAATTTCTATTTCTGGAGCATGACAATTCTCCCTAGATCCTTAAGAACAGATTTTTTTACCCTCAATAACACAGTAGTTGTAACATCTTTAATTTTTTTCTTTGTGAATAAGCAATCAACTGTCCTAAAAATTTAAAGTGATTTTGAAATTATAAAGTTTAAGTGGCAGGGGAAATCAGACTTTGTTCTAAAAAATGAAGAGTGAGAAAGTCAGTCTCAGAAATGTTAGAATAAAAACTGCTTCTTAAACTTTGACAGAGACATCATTACTGGCTGCTTTTAGTTCCTTCAAAGCAGGTTCCTAAGAACTTTGTGGGTTTCTAGTTATCCCCAGTCAGCATAATTATTTTCCATTAGGCCAATGATCTGCAGATCAAACCACAAATGCAGAGAACAATGAAAAGAAGAGGTGGAAACAGCTTGAATAAGAATACAGTTGACAAAACTGTAGACCATATGACAGGGTGCCACCAGTCTATTCACTCTTAACCACATCATGGGCCAGGATCTGCCATCTGTACTCACCCTGAGTTAGCCCTGGTTTGTGAATCTCCCTTCCCCAGCCAAGGACACCTCGTGGAATCTCAGCTCAGGCACACGCCTGCCCTTGCTGCCAGCAGTGCCCTACACTGACTTCATGCCCAGATGCTTTTCACAAGCAGGTCTGGAGAAGTCTTGAACATTTATTGAACTGCCCCATCAAGGACACTGAGGACATTCTTCGTGGCTTCCCAAAATGTAGTAACACTTGCAGACTGAAATGCTAAGATCACTCTAAACCTTGTTCTTCTCTTGAGGGTATGTTTTTAAACAAAGAGAATTAAGTTCCAATAATTTAGGGGCTGCATCATTAAAAACTGTGATTAAAGAAAATCACTTGGTGGAAGTCAGTTGAAAATGCAGGAGCTTTCCAGCTCTCATAAGCTGCACATGAGATTTTTTTAAACTGTTATGCCAGAAGAGACTGTAGTGCTGCTCTGACTCCAGGCCTAAATTCATGTCTCAACATATGGCTCAAGAAGAAGTTAGGAAGAGGTCTAATGGTATATGAAAAACTATAGATGAGGTAGAATTTCTCATAGAGTTAGCAAGTTATTGTAATGGTCAATAAGTCCTATCTGAAAAAAAATTAAAACAATTTATATCAAAGTTCATCCAGTCTTAATTGAAATCAGCTGAATAGTATCACATTGCTGTCCTGCCACTCAGAAAGGGAGAGGTGCTCACACAGCTCAGCTTGCTGCCTTGCCTGATTTGTTTCAGCTGAAGAAGAAGAAATTAGAGGCCAGGTCAAAACTTGAAAACTTGGAGGATCTTGAAAAAATTATTGAGCTGAAGAAGAAGAAAAGATACAAGAAGGTGAAAGTGCCTGTTGTAAAGCAACCTGAACCAGAAGTTATTGTAAGTTATTTCAAAGTACCTTATTCTGGGAAAGCATTAGTAAGGGGTTTGTGCCACACATATTTATGTTCTCTATATTCTCTCCTTCAGACAGGACCTGTGGATATTCCCACATTCTTCAAAGCTGCACTGGAGAATAAGTTGCCAGTCATTGAAAAATACCTGTCAGACAAAGGGGATCCAAATGTCTGTGATAAGGTACAGTCTCCTTCCTAGTGCAAAGCCTGCTACAGAAGAGAGCAAAAGTAACTTTTACCATGAGGTTTTCTAGATTTTACCCTCATGAGAGGAAAAAAGGGGTGAGGGAAAATAAATAACTGCTGGAAGTTTTGTGCATCAAGTTTTCTAGAGGCCACTGAGACGCTTAAAAATCATATTACCTCGAAAGAGTCTTTATGTTTAATAGGAGGTTGTTGGTGCCCAGGAGAACCTGATTCTCTGTAAAAGGTGATCTTCCAATGTTACAGAAAAAGAGATAAGAATTTTTTCTGCAGAACAACAATAAGTAGCTGTCCTCATACTCCATAATGCATAAGCTGCACTTTCAAAACACAGTGTAGCATGTTGGATGGGGAGCTCAACAGGTGTCACTTTAAATCTGGAGGCCATGCTCTAGATACTTCTCCCATCCTTTAAAATGCTGGGTTGGCAGATCTCCGCTATCAGGTTGCTATTACAATTTAGCACATTTCAGGTCTCAAAGGTATTAGCTCTTTAAAGGGAATCAGCATGCAGTGTGTATTTGCCATCATCCTAGGGAGGGCAGGCAAAGAGATTTAAAGACATCTTTGTGCCATGTGTGATATCTAACTTTGCACTGTTTCACTTGCCAGTACAAACGCACTGCACTGCACAGGGCGTGCTCTGAAGGACACCTAGAGGTGGTGAAAAAGTTGGTGGAAGCCGGAGCCCAGCTTGAACAGAAAGACATGGTATGCACATCCACTCACACCTCTCTCCAAAAGCTGCTCATGGTTTTATACATGCCGGGAGAACCATTTATAGAAGTGCTTCTTATAGAGGAGGAGTGCTAAAAGGCCTTACAATGTCTTTGAAGTTTATCCTTAAAATAACATGGGTGAGAGGAGGTTTCAGGAGGGATCGTCTGCCTCCCTGTGCCAAAATGGTTGTTGGAAAACACAGGAAGTGCTGGCCAGCAGAGAGCCACCACCAGGAGAGCCTGAGGCAGGGTAAGAGCGCTGAGGTCAGGCTCCCCCCTCAGCCTGCTGGCAGGTGTTGAGACAGGGTGAGCACAAGCACACCAGGATTTCGAGGCTGTGCTCAGGAGAGCCCCCTGCTCCTCTGCAATGCCGGCACAAGAGTTCCTGACTATCAGCAGCTTCTGCAGCTGCTCCTTTTCTTCCCCGCCCTTTCCCATTGCTGAACAGCTGGCACTGGGCAGCCCTGGTCCCCCTCGCTTCACCCAATAGGGTTCACAGAGGAGGAGGAGGAATGGAAGGCAGAGTGGGACCATCAAGGGACCTTTCCAGAACAGCTCAGGGCAGAGATGCTAAATTTTGTGGAGAAAAGAGGTTTTTCACTCTGTGGACTTGCACAACTTGGGGATTTGTTTGGTTTTTAAAGAGAACTATTCTTTCCCTTGAGCTTTGCTATCTGTGCATTTTAGAACCCCCCCCAAAAACATTTAATAAAAAATTTAAATAGCACATACCAGCCACATACCTGGCTAAATGTATCTTCTAAGCTCACAGAACAGACAGAACACATCCTTTCTCACCGCAGCGATCTGTCTTTAGGAGCAATATGCAATGAATGTGAAGAGTGAGAAATTCACAGTACTACAGAAATTAGGGCAAAATAAGAAAAGCTGTTACTAGAAACACTTTTTTTTCTAAAAACTGTGATCACTGTGTGAGCACAGTTAAATGCTCTAAGTTAAATCACATAAAATTAATTTGGATTTATTTAGAAATTTGATAAAATTTGTGGCTTTTAATATAACATTGTATTAAAATACTTCTAATTTTTTTTCCTCTTAAAGCTTCATTCTACAGCTCTGCACTGGGCATGCCGGGGTGGGAATCTGGATGTTCTGAAATTCTTACTGGACAAAGGGATAAACATAAATGCGAGAGACAAGGTACGTGCTTCTGGAACTCTGCAGCTTTTTAAATTGGAGGCGAACAGCTGAGCCTTGCTCCCATAGATAATTCGTGGCAGCTCTTTCTGAAGCAGCCTGTACCTGTTCATGCCCCTGACCCTCTCCCCGCTGCCCGCAGCTGCTCAGCACGCCCCTGCATGTGGCTGTGCGGACGGGTCGCTACGACTGCGGGGAGCACCTCATAGCGTGCGAGGCGGATCTCAACGCCAGGGACAGGGTAAGCAGAGCCAGCGGGTCCCACCTGCCGGCCCCGGGCAGCCCCGGGCAGCCCCCGGCCCGGGAGGAGCCCCCGGCCCGGGAGGAGCCCGTTTCCAGCTACCTTTAGCTCTGACGCTGTGCTCCGTCCCCAGGAAGGAGACACGCCGATGCACGACGCCGTGAGGCTGAACCGCTACAGAATCATCCGGCTGCTGATCCTGCACGGAGCAGATCTGACCCTAAAGAACTGCGTGAGTAATAGCACCGAATCGCTGTAAAATGCTTTAAAGTAAATTTCCCACCAGAGCAGTTCCATAGGTTTCAAGACTGGGAGAGACTGTTTTGAACAGACTTAATTAGATCACTTCAGAGCTAATTAAAGCAGAGCTGAGACAGGGAAAGGATAACTTGGGGGAAGTCAGGGAAAAGAGGAAAACCCAGTACCTCTTCTAAAACCAGAACCCACTGTCTGCTACTTTTCTAACACTTTCTATGATTTATTTTAATTACTTGTATCATAAAAAGATGTAATAGACAGACACGTTGCACAACTCCTGGGCTTCAACCACCAATAAGATAACAAAGATCTCAGCTTGTAAGAGAACTCTCCTTTTTTTAAGCCCACAGCTGAGGGCCAGCCCCAGCACTACACCTGGAGGCCTGGCTGCTGCCCTCACTGCTGGCCAACAAATCCCTGTGGCTGAGCAGAGAGGTCCCACGCCTGGCTGTGCCCAGAGGCACCGCAGCAGCACTGATGCTCAAGCTCTGTGACCACTTGTTAAAATATAGCACTTGACAGACTTCACTTTGTGGATTTTTCTCCCAAATCCAAACCTAGCAGCAGTAGCATGGGTTTTACTATTGGCAGTCAATGTTTTTGACTGACAATCAGTCAAAACCCCAGAGGACAAGGAAGAGAACAGCCACTGGAGCATTGTGTACTCCCTACTCTCTGCCTGCTCCCTGAAGTGGTGCCGCTCCCAGCATTATCCCTCATCAGAGTATGACAATTATGGAGGGTACAGCCCAAAGGCCAGAGACTTGCCCCCTCAGACTTTGCACACAAAAGTTGGTCCTACTTAATTCCTGTGGTTCATACCCTAATTAAACTCTTATCTGAATTCTGCATTAAATGGAAGAGTGTCTTACTCAGATTGCACCTACATGTTTTTTCAATCTCTTGAAACTACAACAAAAGGAACACTTGCATGTTCTGCTGGTCCCAGCATTTGCCTAAACCCACTGAAGCCCAGAGAGTTTTCATCATGGCTCTGACCAGGACTGGGACTAGATCTGTAGAGCAAAAGTACTCTGACCTCAGGGGGGCAAGACTAAGTCTAAGCCTGTGCGTGCAGAACAGATTCACGTCATGCAGATGCACTGAACAAGTACTTAGGAAAGAACAAGGACTTTGCCATCACTGGATTAAATTAAATATTCCTCTGTTTCTTTTAACCAGGAAGGGAAAACCCCTATGGATCTTGTTCTTCAGTGGCAGAATGGCACCAAAGAGATATTCAACAGCTTGAAAGTCAATTCCAAAAAGAGTGCCCACCTAGGAAAATTCTGAAGAGAGAAACCAGACCACGTTCTTTTTGCTGCTTTGAAATGCATCCCACCAACCTGGATGAAAATGTCCTTGAACATCTATTGAGAATATTTATGGCATTGGATTATTTGAGATGCCTTCACTGAAAACTGCAAGAAACCTGCCAAGAAATTATTTTAAAAGACAGGTTGAGTGTTGAAATTCCACCAGCTCTAAAATGGCTTTATTTATTTATATTTATTATTTATTTATTTAAAAGTAATTTTTAATGATGCTCATTATTCAAGCTTTTTTTTTATAGATGCAATTGGCCTAAATGCAATTTTTGCCAGCAACGTAAATCCTTTTGTCTTAAATGGCAGCATTTTCAACTATATTAGCAACTTTCCTCAAGCCTTCCAATAGCTCTAAATAGTGAATACTCGCAACTGTTGCCTTGTCTCACTACTTAAAATAATCTGTGAATTGAGTGGTGGTATGTGGAAGAGCAATGGAAGAAGGTATACTGAGGTGCCAAGTGGATTAAATGAAGTAGTTGAGTAATGGTGTTTACTCAGGGTTTGGCAATTGTGGTTGATAATGAGCTCAAGGACAGAGCTCCAACCACCATGTACCCCTTTGGACTGAAGGATTCAGATATAATGTTGTGAAGGTGAGAGGAGACTGTATCAGGGAAGTGAATTTTTTTAAAACTAGACTACTACGAAGTATGATGATGGAAGAATGCAAAACCAGATTATGTATATTTGTAAATTTGTACTGCTTTTTCTGTACATTTTGAACTGATCTGTTTCAGATTAAATTAACAGAGGGGTTCTTTTTACTTGCTGGTTCTTTTACTCACGGAGTAATGGGGTTATTTTGCATGGGGTAATTTTGTCTCTCTTTAAAGGAAGTTCATGTCATGTCTGCTGTAAAAGTCTTAAAAATTAAAAAAAGGCTCAGCTGCCAAAAGCAGCCATCCCTTGAGCTGCCTCCCTGACACTGTTAGATAAACCCCATCTTACTTATTTTGTTAAATGGAGGCACATGTGAAAGCAGAAAGACAGTATTTCGAGTAGCTAGTAAAGTTATAGTTCCATTATTGAGTTTGACTTAAAAAATATAATTTCTTAGTTAGTCACTACTATGTGGAGCATGAGACAGCTCCAGTGATCCAAGCCAAGAGAGATGCCAAGTCCCAATAGGAAAGGCAGACATTTCTGCCTTGGCTTTAGCAGAAGCAGGACAACCTTCAGTGCTGCCAGCCAAGGCATGATGTCCCATTCCATAGAATCAGAACAGTTTGGGCTGGAAGGGACCTTTAAAGCTCATCTGTTCCAACCCCTCTGCAATGAGCAGGGACATTTTCAACAGGATCAGGTCGCTCACAGCCCTGTCTCACCTGGCCTTGAATGTTTCCAGAGATAAGACATCTTAGCTTTGTGGCCCTCTCTGGACACACTCCAACAGCTCCTTGTTCTTCCTGTGCTGAGGACCTGAGCTGGACAGGTGGGAGAGAGCAGAGGGGTATTTAGATTCTGCATTCCATTAAATTAGTAATTATCCATTGGGTGGCCTGACAGACAAATATGCAGAGGCTCTCACCCTCCTTTACCAACCCATGTCAGCTGGCTTTACAGTCTGGCCAAAGCAATGTCCAGGGCAATATCCTGAGATGGACTCAAAGTGGGCAGCAAGGAATACCTGTTCCTGCAATGCCAACTTTGGAGTGAATGTTCACAAAACCCACAGGAGCAAGCTAAAGAATTTTTTGCTATTCTGTCTCCTAGACTGAAGCCAACAGTTTCAGACAGATTAAGACTTTTCTCACACAAGCACTGTGAGTAAGTGCCACCCTGCCAGCCATAGGCCTAATTTGTGCACACATCCTACTCCATAGAAATTACGGCACGTCTCCACTTGCTGCCCTTCACTGCAAGCCACAACTTCCCTGCTTGTTTCTGCCCATTTACCTGGACACTGGGAGCAAGCCTGGCAGGAAACAGGAATGACATCAGTGCTGCCTAACTCAGTCTGTTCATCACCTAACTGAGCAGCAATTCAATTGTTCAAGGCACTCAAGTGGCCACAGCAATGGGCTTCAGAAAACTGGGGGAGAAGAAACTTTTCAATCAGCTCCTGAAGCACTGTATCTAATAAAGGGCAAAGATGCAGAGTTGAATTTTTTTAAAGTCAAACAAGTAGCAAGAAGGATCTCAAGCATTCAAAGCCTCCTTCCATATGTTACTTACCAAAGAACTTCTACCATGCTCAAGGCAGGCTATTCTCTGGCCAAGGCAGGAATAACAGAAATGTGTCATTCAGAAAACTGCACCAAACACATTTTGCTTCTTGTCTGGTTAGAGCATAATTTTAGAGGTAAATTCATAAATGACAAACTACTTTATGTGTATATATATATATATATATACACACGCACACATATATAAAAAATTCCCCAATACCTATAATAAAATGGACTCAAGTCACAAAGTCAACAAGCAACATACAGGAAACATTTCATGTTCGTTGAATGCAAAAGCTGTTGTGACTTCTTGTTCTATATAACACTTACACCCATGTTATCTAGAACTGTTAAATCTATGAGAACTTCATCTATTCTGCTCAGTCCAGTTACCAAGAGCTCAGAAATGATCCACTGCAGGATTTCTGCAGTATATTTTACATGTTACAAGTTCCACTTTTCATCTTGCTGTTAGGCAGCAGAAGAGAAGCAGACCACTCACAGTAAAAATGGCTCAACAGTATCTCAGTACAGTAGCTTAAGTGAGTTTTATATTTATTTAATTAAAAGAAAAACTTCAGTCAACATTTGGAAGAGCTCTGAAAATGCTTTGCTGACTATATCTGTTTGCTTGTTTTTTTGGCAGCCAGATTAGGTTTACTGAGGCATTAAAAGGAAGGAAAACAGAAAAGCAAGAGGCAGCCAAATGAACACGTGCACAGATGACAATTCCAGAGCGGGAAGTAAAGAAGGAAATTGTGCAGAAGAGATGATGTGAGGTGGAGGCTGCTCAGGCCTAGGTGAGCCAGCTCCTACACTGCAACATCCCCCGCTGAGCACACGTTCAGGGTAACCTCGAGCTCTTCCTCCCTACATCTGGCAAACATCTAGAGGTGCTGTTTGGATTTAAGTGCTGAGGACACAGATGGCCTTTGGGATATGTATCTGGCAAGTCAGGTCAGTCACTTCTACTGTTACCCAAATCCAAGATATCTCCAAGCAATTGACAAATCCTGGCATCTTCATTATACCCACTGATCACAAAACTGAATAGGAAGCAATTTTTTTACTGTATTCTTCTTCACACTTGAAGGTAAACTTCATCTACTGACATGCAGTTGTACAGAGATGTGTTTAAAACTTGAGAAACCAGAATAGCTAGACTATGAAGGCGTGTGTTCTTAGACATGTTTTTAATAAAAAAGGAATGCACATATACAAGTTTCCATGTTAGGAATGTTCTCTTGAGTTTGCATTAACTCCAGGAAACCTAGGCAGGGTGAAGAGTCAATCTCCTGACCTTGGCCAGAAGCCAAGCATGACCTTTCAGATGTGGTGAATACCATTCAGCAGTCTCATTCACACAGTTTTCCTCACTTGAATGCTGGAAGAATAATTCTTCTGCAGGCTAAGCAAGGTAGTAAGGGAAGAACTAGGTTGGCTGGAGGTTGGAGGAAGACTCAACACTGGATAAAGAAGTGGAGGCTTCTGTTGACAACTGGTTCGGTTCTCAAGCTTGAGTCTTAGCTTTTTTGCAGGCTGGCACTGTTTCTTCCTCCTCAGCCTTGCGAGGCTTCTTCAATGTGTACACTACGCCACAGGCACTCTTTCGAGTTTCTGGAATACACAAGCAGAAGCTGCAGTGCCAGTACCTCAAATACCCAAATAAAATGCATTTAAGGCATACTCAGTTCAGGTGTCTGTGCCTCAAACCACAGCTGGACATGTTGAGCAACCAGCCAGTCAGCACACACAGCAGGGAAACAACCTGCAAGGGCAGGAGCTTGGGATTCACTGCAGTACAGAGTGGAGACACTACTGGGGGAAAGACAATGGAGGGTATAGAATTATTGCACACCAAGGCAAAACCAAGGTCTGCAGGGGCTGAGGAGCTGCAGAGACACAGAACCATAGAAAACCATGCTTAGTCAGTTCAATAATCACAGAAGAACACATTCTTGAAGCACTTCTGTCAAAAGCATTTCTGAGCCAAACATACAGTTCTTTAAAAATACTAAAAAATGCATTCACATACCCCAGGATTCTTAGACTATGTGGGCACAACTTTACTGGCAGAGGGTCCCCTACATACCAAGAAAGTGACTTTATGGTATTCAAGAATTTTATTTACCAAACTTTCAACATTATCATGAAATACTGGTGTGTGATGTTACCAAATCCTCACATTTGTCAAATGACCTAATGAACCCAATCCAATTTTGTAATTACTGGTGGGAAGCTTCTCTGCAAAATTTGAATTAGAAGAGATTCCCTGCAAATACTCTGTTAGCAGAGAGGCTGTGCAAGAACCTTGAAGAAATATATTCACTTATTCTGGGCTAGAATCCTCTCTGGGACAAGGGAAATGACACTTGCTATTTAATTTCACAGATAAGATAGATGACAGACTTGAGAAATCCCACATAAATTTGACAAACTCCACAACTCTGTGTAGATGATAGACAGAGGAGAACCTGTTGATTTTTCCATGAGTTTGAAATGATCCACACTGAAGAGTGAATCAGAAAAAATCCATATATTAAAGAATCAGAAAGGGACTGACTAAAGTTGCTTCTGCACACACGCTGGAAAAAGGCAAATGCAAACCACATGCATACCCATTTTTTTGAAGTCAAACGCTTAGTTTCTGTCAGTGTCACCAAGATCAGCATTCAAACCCTTCTGAAATGGGATAGTTTCACTATGAAGCACAGTAGGCAGGTTCCTATTTTGGTTCAACTATTTATGTATGACTCAATGTAGCTGAGTGAGTCCTCCAGCACAGACAGCACCATCAGTTCAGCCACAGATTTGCCAACATGGCAACAAGGAAAAATAAAACAGCCTTGCCACACAAGCTCCTCTTCATGCTTTGGCCAAAGAAGCTAAAACCCCGATCTGACTTGCTCTGTGAGGTTTCAGACCTTTTGGAGAATATGCATCAACAAGAACTTAGCTTAACAAATGCAGGTGTTACTCAGAGGAGCTTACACGTGCTCACCTCCATGCAGCATGGTGGCTCTGCAGTTGGTGGACACAGCTGCCTTTGCTTCGCCTTCTGACAGCCCAAACAGCAAACCTCTGTCACTGCTGCTCAGGATCAAACACACAGGAGGCAACAAACACAGCAGGGAAGGCTCTCTGCAGACAGGTCTGCTTGCTCTACAAATAACTGGGAATTAGCAAAGCTGTAACTCAGAGTGACATTTTGCATCAGGCTACCCAGAAGCAGAGAAATGAGGCACCCAATTCTCCTGGCTGCAGTTCCCCAGCAGCCCTCCTGGAAACCTCCTGGCCACATTGCTTCTTTCCACACAAGAGGCTGTACTTTTGAGAATAAAAGTCTCTCAGCGTAGGAACATTTTAGATATGCACAGTCAGGCAAAAAAATTACCCCACGGAAAATTTCTGTTTTGGGGACAGAGCACTGTGTGATACAAAAGCATTATGCTGAAGTTTCCAGCCACCTTTAGCAGGGATTACACCACATTAGCTATGTTAATTTGGGTTGAGCCTGACTGCTCATTTTAAGAGCTAAGGAAACGTTGTGCATAAAATCCTTCCAGGCCACACAGCCTCCCACATGGTTCTCATGACTCAGAGCACACTCCTTCCCTTCCAGGGACAGGCCAGATACGTGCTTCTGGGGTGGGGAGAGGAATAAAAATGCATCTGAACTCCTAAAAGAAGGGAAGAAAGGACACTCTCCTTTGTTTCTAGAACACAACCTCTTATTTAATATTACATGGGTAAATAAGGACTGGAAAATTCAGAACAGTAGTAGTTACTGCTCAAATAGAAACTTTTAATTTTACATAAATACTATTTTATAGTTTCTGCTACCAAAAGAGTGGCACTTTGGAGATACTAACTAATAATTTCTTGTTTAGTTCATAATGTCCATAGATTTTTATGGGTTTTATTCATTTCTTCTTTTACACCCACACAACATTAATGCACATCAAAACAAAACATTCCTGTAGCTGAACACAAACATTATGAGTTACAGTGACTTCTCATGCCACCCCATGACCAAGATCTGTTGCTCCTTCCACACACACTCAGAGCCCTGATCCATTGAATGTGTCACCAACAAGTGCCACTGCATAAACTTCAAGGACTGTAAAGGATGAAAGACAATTCAGAACCAATTTAAACTTTGCAGTGTAGCTACTAACTGCTGCCTCTGACTTTGGGAAAGGATACAGATTAGCCACGTCGTAAGGACCTCGGAGCTCCAGAGGCTAAAACAAAACAAAACAAAGAAGTTTGGATATGTGAATGTCTTTGCTGCCAGGCTGACAGTGTGAGCAGGCAGGGCAAGGCTATCAGATAGGCAAGATAAAATGCTATATAATAGCAAGCTACTGAAGATAATAGGATATCAAGCAAATACCATTATGTTGACAAAGAGTCTCCATCTGGGAGAAAACTGTCATGGAAAATACCACAGCAGCAGCAAAAAAATCCCCCCAAAACCAAGAAAACAAAAAACAAACAAACAAACAACAACAACAAAAAAAAAACCCCAAAAAACAAAACAAAACAAAACAAAAATCCCAAAACTCACAATAGAATTCTTTGGTAATATCGACTATATTTAAATTTACAATTTTTATATTTTTATGTGCAATTAAAGCTGTATTTTCAGCCACAGATAAATCTTCAAAGCATTCTGAGAAAAAAAAAAATCTGGGACTTACCCTTTCAGCTGCACTGGATATAACTATATTCTGGAAAACAAAAGAGAATAAACATTCATCTGTAAGACAGCAGCAAGAAATGAAAAAAAAATCAGCAAGATGCAAAAACTTTATGAGTATTAACTAAGTTCAGGCTCAGAGCCCAATTAAACATCAGTAAACATCTGATGCCCTCAGGTGAAGTGAACTCCATCAGGGTGGGATTCTTAATTTGGGGACATGATAAACTTAGTTATTGCCCTGTCCCTACACAGACAGGGGCACAGGCACAAGCCCTCCCTTCCAATTACAAACCTCTCCCAGACAGAGAGGAGATGGGCAAGTACATCACATTTTGGAGGGACAGGCTAAGCAGTGTAAGTGTCCGGGGGGGGGCATGGAGCCATCACCTATCAGCCTGCATCTCTCAGAGTGGACTTCAAAGCACCCTTAAGGATAAAGAAATAATGCAGAGCTGCAGGCACTGTGTTAAGAAGTGCCCCCTTTATTCACACCAGCTGAAAAAGGCCCCACACAAACAACTCACCCTGAGCTGTAACAGAAATGGATTTAGGAGTCCAGGATCCCCCAGAAGCAGCTTACAGATAGTGTCTTGAGACAGTTTGGTGCTCCCAAATTTTCAGCCTATATTGTTGCAGTACAACTCAGTGCTAAGCATTCATGTTAGCTTTGACCATACTCACACAGGTCCAGGAAATGTATCTACACTTAGGCAGTGGCTGTCACTTTGTGCCACACACTCACTTTCCTCAACACTGGCACCCTATGAAAATCACCAGGCAGAGAAATCCTTCTCCCTTCTCTCCCAAAATATTTCTGCAGAACAGCTACATGACTACACAGGGGCTGGCAGATCCACAGCTCAGCTGCCAGAGCTCTTCTGATGCTAAGCTCCAAGGATGCTCACCTTGGGGGAGCCTGTTTAGCTCAGGGGGCAACTCTGCAGCAGCAAAATCTCCTTTTATTATACTGAATAAACGGCCTTGGGAACTCCTGCTTGAGTGGGTGAGGATTAGAACTGTGCTGAGGCAGAGACAGACTTTCCCTCTCTGATGTCAGTACCACCAACACATCACACCATCTCTGGCTTCAGGGTGAGGTTTTCCATCCCTTCCCCACACGGCTTTGCTTCCCCTGCCACCTCCCCAGCACACAGCTGGAAGAAAATGCCCCGTGTGCAGCTGGAACTCAACAGCTGAAAGACCCAGGTAAAAATGACTGCATGTTCACACTGTGCCCAAAGTTTCCTTGTGTGCTGAGGAGGAAAGGATGGGACAGACGACTCTGCCTCCCCATAAGGAAAGCCTGAAGCAGAAGCAATATATACATCAAAGTGACTTAGCAGCACACATTCTGATGGAGCCTAGGACTTTATTTTCTGAATAGTTCACCTTTAAAACTACGCTATGGATCCCAAAGCTGCTTTTGAGCCTAAGTGGTGCTGACTGCAAGAGTTTGCTGGGTAAATTCAAGTCCAAACTGTAGCAACTAATGCCTGTCACCCAGGCTCAGAGAAGCTCCCAGAGCAGCTGCATGAGACATCTCAAAGCAGCACAGGACTGTGGATCACTGCCATGTGTTGGAGATGCACTCTGGATAGTTCAAAGGCAACTGGCTTTCACCAGGGGATGGGTAAGATGGAGGAAGGAGACAAGAGCAGACAAGAAAAGCACTGCTGGCAAATGAAGGAGAGGCAGGCAAAGGCAAATCCAAGGCAACAGCTAAAGGGAAATCTAAAAAGCAAAACACTGTCTCCCCAGGTACAGCAGACAGCAGCTGTTCAGTACAGTGCTCCAGGCAGCCTCCAACTCAGTTACCAAACATGGGAGCTGAGGGACTGTGGCTATATACACCTTCTGTTTGGCAAGGCAGGGGAATTTCTCCTTCATTCTCTGCACATTTTAATGTTTTAAAGACACTGCTCAATGCCAGCTCTGAGAACACAAGTAGATTTCTGAAGGTTTCTCTGCCCTGCTATAATACAGGAGGAATAAAAGGATCCAAAAGCTACTACAGGTTCAGTAACTACACGTTACAGAACACAAGAGTTGCATGCCAGGTGCCAAGGAAGCAGTTTATGGAGCAGCATCCCACATCTCATTTAAATAAGGGCCTTTACCTCAACAACAGAGGCAAACCCTCAGTAAGGGATAATGACCATCTCTGCTGGTCCACAACCTACTGAGTCTGGAGGCAAAGAACCAAGACAAGCTAGCAGTCCTCTCCCAGTGCCAACAACAGCTTGTCATGTGCAGCTCCAGCTGATTTACCTCCCAGGCTCAGATGAAACAACAGACTGACAGATGCAGAATGAAAGGGCACCTGCACAGACTGAGTGCCTGAACATCTCACTTGCCCTGTCCATGACATCAACTCAACTGGTGCTCTCCAGTTCATCAACAACCATGTGACAAGTAATCCTGAACTGCACAGAGGAAAGAGGAGCAACATCAAAAAGGGAATTCCAAAGGAAAGGGGTATGGTGTGTATGGAAGTCATGTCCAAGTCAGTACTTCATGTCATTAACTGCCACAGCTGGGCTTCTCAGGAGAGGCTCTGCAAATACTTCTTCAGTAGCACCAAGGAAACAAATCTGTTTGACCCACCTTGCTGTTCTAGAAAAGCTGCCATGCTTGAGGAGAACTGAGGTAATGATTGATCTACTTTTAATTTACCTTCCAAGCTCTACATCCCACTTCAGACTTTGCAAATCCAGCTGCCATTCAGATGCCAAATCCCGTTTCTCTGGACTAGCTACATGTGGCAGAGGCCATTTACAATACAGAAGGGGGAGCTGCAATTTCTGTTTACTTTGATATGTATTATGATATGACCCCCTGTTAAAAAGCATGGCCTGAGAGGACACAGCATAACAGACAGCTTAACGTGGTAGCCTGGGAGGAGGTAAGTTATGAAAACAATGGGTTACAGGCATCTCAGAGTTACCTCTTCCTTGGGTTTCAGTGGCATGAAGAATGTAGCTCATCTGACTGCAGCAAAGCCTTGGCTGACAGCCAGCTAGCTGTTGGGCCAATTTTGGACACAGAGAATTTACTAACCTTTTATAAGGTTTCTACTCCTTTTCTAGCCCCCATATTCAAAGTAGACAGTCAGAAGAGCTTTTGGTCAATGAGAAATGTGAAATGAAAGATTTTTAAGAAATGCATGAATTTCAGTTCTGGTGCAAATCTTAGATGTCTGGCACCTTAATCTCCCTCCATCCCCTCCCATCTTTGTTTTGGGATTTGCATACCATAACAACACATGGGTTGTTCTGGAAAAAGAAACTAACAGCTTGATAGCTTAAGAAGAAAGCATGCAAGACTTGAAGTAACTGGAGCTACAATTATTGCATCCTTGTGTTAGTAGGCCAAGATTTAGACACAGCTTCAGATGTCCCAGCATCAAACTCATTTAAAATGGCTCAGTCTGTACAACTCCAGAAGAATTTGAACTGATTTAATTACCTAGTTTTCCCTTTGAGAGCTCACCTTTCCTTTGCAGATCTGCATCAGGCTGATGGCATTTGAAATTGTGTATCTTCTCAGTGTAGAGTCTTTGATGGCAGGAGTGTAAAGAAGTTCAAAGTGAATGCCTCGATCTATTGCCTTCACATGAAAGAGAGTGATCAAAAATCAAAAAGAGAGAAGCCTAACAATCTAACAGCTGCTGTCTATTATTGATGTAGCTTATTCTCAGTTTAACTGTGTCACATATGAAAAAATTAAGGCAGAACTGTTCCAGTAAGAGCACAACATAGCATGAAAGGAGAATGGGGGAAGGCTTCACTGTACACCAGATACATGTGCACAAATCTTGGACTACAGAAAAAGGAGGTTTAACAAACAAATACCAACAACTTATTTGTTGCAATTGGCTATCACTGATAAATACACACTATAACAGTGGAGGAGACAGATAACCAAACACTGCTGCTTATCTGCTGTCTTGAACCTTTGAGGACCCTACTCCTCTAGTTCCATACCCTGATGTAGGAAAGATTACCACTTCCCTCAGTACCCATGTATTGCAGATGAAGAATTCCTCCTTGCACAAAAGCAGCAGTGAGGATCCTTCTCCTGTCTCACAGCATACTCTTGTGTTTGTGACAGTGTTAAATAACAGTGAGTCACAGAAGAGGTTTCAAACAGCAATACTGATTATATTTTCAGCTGCATTGACATCCTTTGCTATCTGTCAAAGTGCCACACCAAAAGCCTAGCATTCTTGTTTTTGCAAACACAGAAAGGTTAAGCAACTTGCACACAGTGTGCTAGCAACAAAGACACAATGCAAAGCCAGGAGTTCTTTGTTCCATGGCAATTCTACATCTGCCTGAAATTAAACTCCACATTTAAATAAATATTATTAAAATATGCTGCAATGGTAGTGGTAAATACTGTAAGAGAGTCCAGTAACTGAATACAGCTGGAATGAATCCAGCTCCCACCCATGCACGACCTCTGCACACAAGCACAACAGAGGCTATACATGCACCAAATGTTTTACACAAAACTGGCCTGATAGCTGCAAACAAGAGAAGCCTGGATTTATCAAAACCAAACAGGTGATGGCAATACACCAATTTCCAGTCAAGGTGATTTTTAACCTCATCCCTACCACTTCAGCTGCCTGCCAATCTGTCTAACATAGTAACAACCAAAACTTAATGCCCCAGGTTGCACAGACCAGCCCAACAGACAGACTGGGTTAAAGCTGGGAGTGTAGAAGATGAGAAGTAGCTTGCAAGGAAAATGTTTCCCAACACAGGGCTCCAGAAGCCCCACAGCTCCTTACCTGGGCCAGCTGCTGGAGTTTTAGGCAGCTAGGGTACTTTCATACAGTGTTTCATAGAAAATACTTATTCCAAGTGGAATGTTGAAATCCTCACTTTATCATAAACTCCAATGTATTATTTTTATTCTGAGAATTAATTCTAGGTAATTATGAATTTTCATTCTAGGCGAAACTTCCTAAGAAAAGGAAGTAGGATTACTAGCCAATTCTAAATTTAAATGTTTGAGTATTAAGTTCTACATCAGCCAAGAATGCCCATGTGGAACGAACCTTTACACATACTCAGAGAAGAAAACAAGTTCCCCTAAGAGCATGTTCAGATTCAGTTTTCTGGCAAACTACTCAACAGCAGGCAGAGCTGTATTTGATCTGCACTGAGAGCCATCTTGGGTCTCACAACACATATTTAGCAATGACACATTTGGTTCATTCACCAAGACATTCTTTTGTCCAAGTATGGATTCAATGCAGTTGTCTTTCAAGTAAACAGCACAACATCCTTCTCCCACATTAACCCTGCCATTTATATTGCCTGTCCTTTAAATCAAAGAGCTGTTTATCTGTCTTGACACAGCTGTACCATTTCTGGTTTGGGAAGCAGCTTAGTCAGCAATCCCACCATATCTCCCTGCTTAGCAGCACAGTGGCCTTAAGGCTCTGTTTCCACTCCTTGGGAACACCACTTCTGCCTTCTTAAGTAGGGGACAGGAGGAGAAAAAGAAAGAACATACATCACTGTGTATTAAATGCAGTGGAGGCCCTGAAGTGAAGGACATTTGAAACAACACTATACATTATGCAAGAAAATAAAAGAACTACTTGGATAGGAATGGTGGGAGGAAAGCAGTAGGGAATTCAACTCAAATTCTGTATTTAATGTCAATCTAACAGCAAGAAAACAATTTAGATGTAAATTTACCATATTCACAGGGGGCCTTCGGAAGTAGAATGGCAGCTTTTCTGTGACATTTATGCAGACCAGATCCACATCTAATGTTGTACAAGCAATCTACAGCAAAGAAATAGGGACAGATTATTAGATGTGCCAAAAAACACATAACCAACTTAAGGAGCACTAATATTCTCCTTCATTTTTTAATGCAGCAAATGTCTCTCCAGGGTGAGTTCAGTTTTAAAATTAAGAGGTACTGTGCCTTGCAGCTATGCCAATAGAACAGCAGCATTTGAGATTTAAAACCCAAGTTTTCCCTTTCTTGGAGAACTAATTTTCCAATAAAATAATGGTCAATCCCAAAGCGATACTTACTTCTTTGTTTTTATCTGGCAAAGGACATGCAGAAGCAATGCTGGCTTTTGACTAGAGAACTCACAGATAATAAAAGCCAACCCCAGTTTACAAAGGGGAGAGCCCAGGAACTGCCCCTTATCCCATCATGCTCTGTTTCCAGTGCAGCACCTGTTTGTTTTCAGGATTTATTACTTTTACCAGAAGCAATACAGAAAAGAATGAAAAAAAATGCAGAATGTGACTGTGCCTGGTGGTGCTGCATGCCCAGTACTGGAGACCAATCCTCAGAGCCTCCCTTTCCTGGCTGGGTGGAGAATGTGCAGCTCCTCCTGACAGCCACACCTCTGGCAGGGTCTGGAGACAGCACTGAGGGCTACAGTTTAAGAGTTTAGCTTTGAATTCACACCACGATTTACAGGTTGTATTAAGAGATGGAGGGAATGACCAAGGGGCAGAGGTGCCTCACACAGGGAAAATTCAGGGCACCTCAAAGGGAGTCCTTGATTTACATTAATGTCATGCACCCAAGGTAGGAATTATATATGCCTGCTTGGTAAGGATGATTGTACAGGGCCAGACTAATGACTGCAAGCAGTGTTGTAACCAAGAAGGTAAGATAGGCTGAAGATGTTGAAAAGGAATTTTCTGCGTGTAGGGGAAATCTCTGCACTCAGAAACCTGCCAGCAACTGCTCCAAATATACCTGGGCCAGGTGCCAACCACTCATCCCTCCTCCCACGGGCACAAAAGCAGTGGGGGCTGTGAGGAGCCCCAGGGGTAAGGGCTGTCCTGACCCAAGGCACACTGCTGCTTGGCAAACTGGTCTTCAACCAGATAGTTCACATGGAATTTGGGTGGAGATGAAAGCAGAGCCCCAGCTTTAGAAATGTTCCTTAGCTGTTGATAGCACTCTCTCCTAGACAAGACAGCCTCAGTACACATGCAGGCAAACCATAAGGGTTTTGAAGCTGAAATGTCTGCCAGGACATTCAGACTAAACTTTTTCTTCATGCCCTACCTTTACCTTTATTGTCCATTAGGCAGGACATGGGCTGCCTATGGAATCTCTGGCATAGGATTAGACTTATATGAAGAAGTTCAGCCCTACTACAGTTACTTTCCCTCCTTTTCTTGCATGAGGCACAAACTGCTACACAGAGGTGATCTATTGGAACGTGCATAGAACAAATAGCTCCACATCATGCCCTAGAAAATACGTCAGTGAGGTCATAAAAAACTCAGGAAGAAATAATGGTAAAAATTAAGGAAAGCAAGAATAGACATGAGACACATGCAAGTTGCCCCATGTGATGAGAAATCAAGCTTCCTAATCAGTTCCAGAAACACTGGAAAACTCTTTACCATTTTGCAAATTAAACACAGTGGAAGAGGGAGTGACTCAGAAGCTGGGATATCTACAGGATTCCACTGACATGAACATTTCAGAAAATACCACCAAGGAAAACCAAACTGTGAGTCATATTTCCCCACGAGGAATTCCTGCACTGTATGAAAAACTGGAGAGCAGATTTCTCCAAGAACTCTAATGTTCAGCCTAGCTCTGGCTCCCAGACAAGTCAGATATACAGGCAAGTTAAGGTCACCCTGCCTGCTGAAATGATCTGGAGTGCAACAACATCATCCAGCAAATGACATGCAGCAAGTTGCACAGCCCAGCAGCTGCCTGGCAGCACTGTGGGCAAGAGCCCCATCTGCTGGGAAACTCCAGCCAGCCATTAATAAATACATCTGCCACTGTCTAGATGATCTGAAGCAAGTTTTGGCAAATGTTTTAGGAAGAAACATTGAAATTTGACTTTGCACTCCATCTTCAGATGTACACATGTAAGTTTTTTTAGATACTGGTGATGTGGTAAGTCACCAGTGACTAATGATATTAGTTAGCTCTGTTTGTTAGCAGACAGAGCTAACTACTATCATTAAAACAGTCAGAAATCTCAGAAAGCAGAATTTTTGAAAAGCAGCAAGTACAGACCTTATTAGCTGCATGGAGTGGGCATTCCTGTAGCAGGCCAAAACAATCTTTATGGGAGACTTAAACAAGGAGCCCTTCTACAACTGGCCAACATGGCTTCTTCATCCCCTTAAGGATATAAATTATTTGAAGAATTTGAGCACGTATTTCAGTACATATCACTGCCACACTCAGTCACAAAAGAGCTTCCCTGGCTTGTGACAAAAAGGCACATATTAGTTTTGGGCCATGCTAAAACTGGAGTACATCTCCACTGGTCATGTAATTTTTTCACAAAAAGATGTAAAATCTTGTTCTACGGAGAAAATACAAGTGCCAAATTGTGAGAAAGATGATGGTCTTGAAGTAATGCTGAGTTACCAAAAGCCAACAGGAAGTTCATTTGTCATGCAAGACCCACTCTTGAAGGCTTTATTCGAAATAAACAAAAATATCCATGAGTTGCAAGAGCCAAACTGTGCTGAAACCCCCTGTGTAAGGTTCCTTTCACCAGACTCTCTGTTTGATGCCTCTCTGAAACTGAACCAGCTCTCCACAGAGTGAGGCATTCTAAAATCTCTAAACAAAAGACAACTGTACAAACCTGCCCTGAATGTGAAAATGTAAGGATGGAGCCTTTCACCTCATGCAAGAAACATGCCCGGGTTCCATCCCCAGCTCAAAGTGCTGCCAGCATGGAAGCAATGATGATAATCTCACTGACAATCCTGCTTTCCTCACAGCCTGCCCATCACCTGCCACAGTGTCAGCTTCAGCAGCCCTGTCTGCCCTGCCCAGCACAGCCCGCTCTGCGCTGGCACCGCTCTGTGCGCGGCTGCCGGCTGGGTCACACCGGGAAAGAGGATCTGCCTGGGAAATAACTTGGCAAAAACTCTGGTTCCTGCTCAGCCAAAAGCAGCCTCACAAAGCTCTCAAAGCCATGCAGCCAGGCAAGCAAGCAGCCTCAGCAGCAAAGCAGACAGGGACGTGCAGAAATGAGTGGCTGTTCATGCCAGGTTAAACGCTGCCACAGCTGGACATCCAACTGCAGCAGGAGTCATGATACAGCTGCAAATAAGCAATAATAATCCTTAAGTGAGAGAACACCCTTTTCCCAAAAAACCAACACAGCACACCCCTACTGATCCCCTAGTTTCAAATACTTGTTTAAACACATGATAAACTGATTGAGCTTACTTGAGAAGTGAGATTTTATACTACTACCAGAGATCAAAAGAGGGAGGTGGAGTGGCCCTTAAAAAATATTTTAAACCATTTCTGTGTCACACCCCCAAGAGTCTTAGAATCTTGCAAGGGAAATAAATTTCAGAAATTAGTTTCATTTAACTGTAACTTTTACACATAATTCTTGAACTCTATTGAAAAATTCTTTAAAGTTAATGCTCTTTGATAGCCTCTTTCTTTTTACTTTACTAGAACAAGTCTTGAAACAGGAGGGGAAATAATGTAGAAAATCAAACCAGAAGAATACTATTTTAATGTGGCAATACAGGTACTCAGCAGTACCAGAAAGTGACTTTAACTTATTAAAAAAAAACCCCACCAGACTCAGTTTTAAACTGAGAAGCTCCCTTTGAAAGTAAATTCTTCAAAGGAACTCACTTTTTTTTTTTTTGCTGTCCTTTTCCTCCTTCATACTGCTTTAAACTGCATGCCTGCCTGCTGCCTGCCAAGGCAAACAGAGATGGAACATTTCTACCTACTCACCCAATTCAGACTTAATGTTATTCTTTATGAGCTTAGAACAGGTCAGACATCACAGTTTTGGGTTTTGTAAGAAAAATTCTGACCAAAATAAAAAACCTAACATTGCTTCAAGGTGTTCCACCTGATCAGAACATCAATATCAGCTGTTATCAAGTGTCTGAGAACAATTTAAATAAAAATATGAAGGAAATGGAGATGAAGAGCTATCAGGTAACTCACAGAAGCACATTAGTTCCACTTTAAAATCCTCCCTAGCATTTTAGAGACCAGGAATAATTAGTTCTAACAGAAGATCACAAGCACATTTTAGGGAAGTTGTCAAGAGTGTGAGAAGTTAAGGCTCAAGACAGAAGTTTTCTACATGATGATAGTATACATATATCAGGGGGGAAAAAAGGATATTTTCTCTCCTCACTAGAGAACAAGGCACACAAAGGCAACCACAGTGCAGGGGCATGCAAGGCCATTCATGAGGTAGATGTTTCAGACTTTAACCTATCACCTCAGGATCTTGCAGCCTCCTGCAAATCCTCCCAAACCCCTCAGCCTATCAATTGACCAGGCAGCCTCTAATGTTTGATTAATTCCATGAGGTCTTTATAAAATGGGAAATAAAATCAAAACAAAGCATGTACTTAAATGTGCACAAAGCCCTAAAGGTTACTGAATGAACATTACTGATAAGATGATTGTACTTACATGGAACAGTTTCTCAGTTTTTGGAAATACTGCTATGATGTCATACAACCTTATATTTGCAGATGTTGATCTCTATAAAAGGAGCAAACAATTACTACCTTGAATTCTGATAGATGTCAAAGCTATGCACAATGATTACAACCAAAACAATGAGAAGAAAAATCCTTTTTCCATGTCAAGTACTAAAACAAAGCCAATAACACAGCAAGTTTCCACAGTGAAGTAATTCATTCTCAGTTTGAGGCTTGTCCCACCCATCTACTACAACACTTACACTTTTTGTTTTGATCTTGTGGCACAAAAACATAACCAGACACAAGGCTTGCTCATGGTCTTCTAGTTTATGCACAGAAGTCCAGAAACCAAGGAACAGAACTGTTGTTCCATATTGACAAATGATCGACAGAAGCCATATCCAGTCTTGTAAGTCTGCATCTCCTCATGATCACATTATTTTGTTAAAGATGCAATCTGAGAAATCTCTGCTGAGTGCCCCATAAATCCCAGGAAGTTGTTCCCATAGAATTTCCAAAGTTTCATTCATTCATTGAGAAAAGGAAATAAAAGTTGCCAAATTGATTGCTGAGTATACTTACCAAGAGATTACAGTGGGAAGGATCAGAAACAATAAGTGTTAGCCGTGTCAAGACTTTAATTCTTTTAGATGTCCCCTACAGAAAAAGGAGTAATACATAAAAATTTTAAAAACTCAAAGCAAAAATTCGTGGTAATTTCCACTCAGTCTGCTATAAAAAGAAAATGGTGTCATGCTTATAGTCTTGCTATACTAATTTTCTAAAGTCTGTAGTTACATTAATTCCCTAATTTACATTATCTGATATTATACCTGTTCTTACAAAGAGTGACTTATTGTGTTTCTCTTGGGGAGGATAAAGAGCAAGGAAAAAACACATTAAGAAAAACAATCATGCAGAAAAACTGAGTATGTTTTACTACTGCTATGATTCCCCATGCAGACCACAACTGCAAGGAAAAGCAGTTCTTGAATTAATCAATGTAAGTGACCCGAAACACAGTCTTGTATTTCTTTATATCCAAATTCTGCTCCATCAAAACCACGAAGTTATTTCCAAAGCTTCAGTTTCAAGAATTGCACTGTGATTATTCAACTACAAGCAGATTCAAAAGTCGCACAAAGCCATTTCTTTAATAATTTCTAAAATAATGAATAAAACCTACCCTGATGTGAGTGTACCATTCTTCCAATGCTTGGTGTTTTAACCATGAAATAATGGAAAATTTTCTTTATCTTTTTTGATTAACACCTCATACAAAATCACATATACAAACACACCAAGGTAAAAAAGGTAACTCAGAATAACTATATATATATATATATATATAGAATGTAACTAGACATACTTGTACAATAGGTAAAGATGGAAACAACTCTGAAGGGGATACTGGCTTGTTGATTTCCTTGAAAGAGAACAGAATAAAGTTATTAAAAATGTCATGGGTTAGGTTTACACGTAAACAAAAACTGTGTTCCAATCTTAAGAAGAAATTTACCATGCTAAGAATACTATTTTTGTGAGACAGTACATGAACCATATTAAAAATCAATCCCAGGGCAGTTCTACTGAAATATAAAATGGGAGTTTTGTTACAAATAGAGATTTGTATTTACGTCTAGATTGTGCATTCTGCAGCTAAAGCTACTTAGAAACATGCAATAAAGCAGCAGGTTTACTAAAGAAATAATCCCAAGAAAAATCACCTGTTTCTTTTCTTTAAAATCGATGACATGATTAAGTGCAACCACAGAATATCCCACTGAAAAACAAACAGCAAGAGTGTTTTGTCCAGTAAACAGAAAGGAATTAAATCCAATGAAAAAACTGTAAAATACTAATTTAATACTCATTTAAAATGTCTTAGAGTTAATAACTGTATATGCATATTTAGATTTTACAGTATGTTTTTAAGAAGACTGGTTTACCCAAAAAGTGCTTTAAAACAGAAAAAAACCCCAAAATTTTGTTTGGCTTTTAAAACAGCCTAGGTCTGACAACTCTTACTCAATGGCAGAGCTTCATGAACACGAATGGGGGCTTGGTGTCCCCAAAGGCCTGTTTATGACTTTCTCTATGGAAAACTGCTAACTATATTCAGGACAGTTGTTAAAACCGCAGGCAACGCGGAGCTGGGAGAGATACAGCTGTCGGAGAAGGCAAAGCGAGAAATGCAAGACGATGCCGACTAAAGGAGAAGGCCCCGCTCCAAGGGCCCTGAGCAGATGACAGACTTGAAAGAGACATTTAAACCACCCGCCCCAAACGCCGGACAGGCACCACGTGGCTGTGTAACACCTCTGCAGGAAAGGATCCGGGCCGTACGAAACTGCAGGCGGAAAAACTTCTCCACGTTGGGAAAAAACACTGTTACACTGGGATGAGCAAGCAGAGACAGAGCTGCACCGGGAGCTTCCCCTGCGACCCAGCCCCGGGCAGCGCCAGCGCCTGGCATGGCTTGCGGAGAGCCGCGGGCGGAGCGGGCAGGCGAGCGGGAAACGAGGATCAGCCTGCCCGGAGGGAAGGGAAAGGAAGGGAAGGGTCACCCCGGGGAGTCCGGCTGTGCCACCCCAGCCCGCAGG